>CANTUT010001595.1:7500-17500 GCA_947687605.1 Reutealis trisperma
GGATTTTATAAGTGATGTAATTTGTCAAGGAGGCGTAGTCTTTTCAAGGATGATGAGATTTTGCCAAAGAGGCATGGGATGGGCCTTGATTGGTTCATGCCCTTCTTTTGCAAGACAAGACTTGATTTTTGTTATGCTAAAGAAAGCTGGCTTTAAGGATGATGAGTCTTGAAAGACTTAGGATCTTTGGTTCTACATATAGGCTTGGCCTTTAGAAGATGATGAGACTTTGCCCATAGAAAGGATGGTATGAGGCTTGAACTTGAAAAGATGAAATGGTACATTTTGAAGTTGGGGAATGGTTCAAAGGCAAGTTGGAAATTTTGAAAAGGATCAGGAAGGTTGTATGATTTTGTTATCTATAGCATGATTCATGGAAAAGAACAAGCCAAGCTAATCTTGTCATTTTGAAATTGAAGAGACATTTAGAGTGACACTTTATTGACTTGAATGTAGATGACAAATAAGATGAAAGGAAGTGCCCTAAGAAGCGGCTGAAGGACTAATGAGAAGAGACAACTTGCGAATCACGCTCTCAATAAAAGATAGGAACATGATAGACTAGAAATATGAGAGATTGTGTCTAGGCTCTTTGAGCTAAGTGACGAGACAAATTAACAAAAGATGATGACGACTGAGAAAGATATACCTCCATTGTGAGATAAAGGCATAAAAGACAATATCACTTTATAGAATGAGTAAGCTAGTGAGGAAGGATGACTTTAAAGACATGAGACAAGACAGAAAGATGATTTGACAAACTTTGAAGATATAAAGGAAGATAACTAGGATGAGCTTTCTCTCTCTCTTTTTTTTTTTTTTTTTTGTTCTAACTTTTGCCTAAGCTACCCTTTTCGGGTTTTGAACTTAGAAAGCTTAGATTAATGAAGTTTGGGAGAAAACATTCCACCATGATTTGTTGCTTTTCTTCACTTTAAGGGGCTTTAACATTTGAATTTTGGATTTGAAGAACTTGTTGCCCCTTGTTAATGTGTATCGTTTGATTTTGTGCTTTAAATATTTGATGAGAGGTCTATTTCTTGACCTACTTTGGTTAGAAGCTGGCAAAACAATTACTGATAGCACCTCAATATATACTAGCTGTGGTGGATTTAATTGACTGTTCATTTCTCTCTCTTTTTTTTATTTTTATTTTTATCTTTTTTCTCTCTTTTTCTCTTTTTTTTCAAAGCTCATCTATGTTTAAAACTAGAAAAGACAAGTGCATGAATAAATATGGATGTTTTATTGCAATGGAAAATTTTATTACAAGATAACAAAAAGGAATTAACATGATTGATGAAAAGTACATGAAAAGGAAAATAAAATGATAGACACAGACTCGAATTTGGACTCAAACTTTGAGATTTGAGACTTAGACTCAAACTCAGACTTGGATTTCAATCTTAGATAGGTTAAATTAACTAAACTTGAACTCTTCTATGTCATGCCACTTGGGGCTGAGGTAAGGTGGGGTTGAATTGGGTTCAGATTCTTCATCACTGCTCGGGTTGGTGGTAAGGAATTTAGGTTGAAATGACACACTTTGGATGCAATCTTCAACCTTTGATGCAATTGCAACCAAAGCTTTGACAGTGGGTAGGTATTGGGTTAACAAGTAGGCTTGGTAGGTTGGAAGTAGATTCTTGACAAGGATGTCGACTTTTTCTTGCTCGATTGGTCTATTTACCATTTGGGCAGCTTTAGTCCTCCACCTTATAAGGAACATGGAGAAAGACTCCTCTGGAAGTTGCTTGGTAGTTTCCAAGTCACACCTAGTGACATCCACTTTAATGTTATAACAATATTATTCGACAAAGGCACAACAAATATCATTCCATGTCCTTTTTTTACTCTTGTCTAGTGAAAGGAACTATCTCCTGATAACATAGGTTAGTGATTGTTGGAATAGTTGAGTAAGGAGCTCATCACTAACTCCTAAAGGTTTCATTGCCCCCATATATATCTTCAGATGGGTCTTGGGGTAAGTGGTTCCATCAAATCTTTCTAGCTCAGGCATTTTGAATTTAGGAGGAAGCTTGGCATCAGGGAATAAGGTTAAACTATCCACATCAATTAGATCATTGCAGTGCTTTAGGGATTTGAATGTAGCTGTATCATTTTAGCTAATCTGAATTACTAGAATGGGAGAATTAGCTTCTATCCATGTCTATAAAGATGGTGCCTCTGTCAGATAGGATCTTCTTAAGCATGTACCATCCAATCCAGTTTAGTTTGAACTTCCTCTTGAATCATGAATAAGGGCTTGGATTTCTTCTAGAACTGGATTTCCTTCTTGCAAACCTTTGTCTCTCACCTTCTAGTTGAAGTGCTCAGCTAGTCTCCATTGATAACCTTGAATTTTGTACGGAGCATCGATTCTTTTTCCTCAACCACATTCAGTTGGTCATGATACCTTTCAGTATATTCTGTCTTCATTCTCTATGGCTTCTCTTTGACAAGTTTCTTGTGTATGTAGGTAAGGATCTCATAAACTGTTATACTTGAAGTATCCCTATCATGTCTTCATCTTGTACCAAACAGCTCATGAGTTTTTCCACTACTGCCATGCAAATGCAATGTATGTGATTTTGAGTCTTTTCCTTTATGCCATAATTAATTAATTGTTTTGTCTTTTTCTTTTTGTTTTTTTGTATTTTTTGTATTTTTCATTTTTTTGCTTTTTTTTTTTTTGAGATGTCCCATTTAAAGATGAATTAGAAAGAAATTAAAGCAAATCAAAAATTTTAAACTTTTATTACTGATAAAAAAAGTCCCATCATAAGTACATTAAAGGACAAACTAAAAAGGCAAACTACAGACTCCGAAGGGTAAGACCTGATAGACTTAAATTCAAAAAAAAGATTTAATATAAACAAACTCAAAAGACTCTGATATAAACTTTGAGTCAGGTGATTTAGACAAGGACTCAAATGACTCAGACATGGACTCGGAGGACTTGGATAGGCACACAGCAGGGTGGAATTCTTCTCAAAGTGCCAATTATCAAATGAAGCTCGAGATGGTCGGGTGAGTTTGGTGGTTCAGAAAAGGATAGGTGGTGGTGCTAAACTTTAGATTTAGGAGCAATGATGTCTCCACTATCAATGAGGTGTTGAATTTTGTACTTCAAAGGCTTGCACACATCAGTTTTGCGCCCTGGCCCTTGATGATAGTCGCAGTGCTCATTAGTATTATAACCCTTGGGCATGGGGTTTGAAAGAGGTTATGGTTCTAAGAACTTAACCATATTAGCCTCTAAGGCTTTCTTATAAACGATGTTGAGGGACATGCCTAGCTCATAAAAAGTCCTCCATTCCAACCTCATTGGCTAATGATAAGAGACAACATTTACCTCTTTTTCTCTTTTAGTAGTGGAG
This sequence comes from Reutealis trisperma, assembly GCA_947687605.1. NCBI lineage: Eukaryota > Viridiplantae > Streptophyta > Magnoliopsida > Malpighiales > Euphorbiaceae > Reutealis > Reutealis trisperma. The sequence goes on from CANTUT010001595.1 coordinate 10,881, forward strand.
TTGGTGGTGTAATTGTTATTCTTATAATACCTCAAACTAGAGGATTCATCTTTGATTCATCCTGATTGAATCAAATCCTCAATCTTGGTAATAGTGGCAATGAGAGCTTTGAGCTAGGGAGGTACTGTGTTTGCAGATGAGCTTGATATTGGGGGAGGAAGTTCTTTATGATGATGTCAATTTGCTCTACTTCAGATAGATGGTTCATCATTTGTGCCGCTTTTGTCCTCCACCTTGTAAGGAATGCTGCGAAGGATTCTCTTAGCCCTTGTTTGGTGGTTTCCAAATCTCGATAGGTGACATCCACCTTGATGTTATAGTGGTATTGCTTGATAAATGCATTACATATGTCATCCCAAGTCTTCTTGCTATTCTAGTTAAGATCTAGTAACCACTTAATAGCAGCTCTAGTCAAGGACTGTTGGAATAACTGAGCAAGGAGCTCATCATCCACACCGAAAGGTCTCATGGCACCCACATACATCTTAAGATGAGTTTTGGGACATGTGGTGCCATTAAACTTGTCCATGAACATCATTTTAAACTTTAGTGGAACCCGTGTATTTGGGAAGAGAGCTAAAGAGTTAGCATCTATTATGTCTTCATGCTTTTTGACATTTTTGAGTGTTCTCTCCATGGCCTTAATTTTCTCCATCAATTTCTTAGTTTCAAGAAAGCTAGAGAAATCTTCACTTTGAAAAGTATATGTAATGGGAGAAGGAGTGGTTGTGTTTAAGTCTATGGTAGGAGAGGTTGGAGTTTCAGATGCTTTCCCTTTATTAGTGAGATTGATAATGGGAGGAGTAGGAGCGAGGGTATGGCTAGTCCTGGCTTGGGTAAATGCAGGCTCAACACAAGTAGGAGGGCGAGTGACAGTGGCATTGGTCATTTTCTTGACCTCATTGATGATCGACCGGCGTTAGGAGTTAAGGGCATCAGTAAAGATGGCAGATTAGGCATTGAGAGCATTGGTGAAAGTTTTAGCTTAGGTTTAAAGAGCGATGGTGGAGATTGGCAAAAAAGGTGCTTATTGCTTCTTAATCAAAGGGGCTAAAGGTGTTGGCCATTGGTACTTTTAAATAGAAAACAGATAGAAAAAAAGGGTAAGAATACAGAATTATGAAGGAAAAAATAGCATGAATATGATGGTGTGTCGGGAAAAGGATTCCCTCTACATGGTTGGTTACCGAGTTCACATGTTGACAAGGTGAGTGTGTAAGGTGTTTTGGGGTAACAAATCACCAATTTGGGTCTTTGACATGTTTGAGGATTTACCTTGTCGAGTTTCTCATGCTATGTATGAATAATCATGACGTGATGCATGCCAAAAAAGGTTTCATGAACATGCAAGAGTATCGATTATTATGGTACATGAAACCTAAGGTTAAAGGCTAGGGTAGCTATATGTACAAGGGTGAAAGGTGGTTTGATTTAAGGGTCCCTGTCCCACTAAAACATCGATATACCTAACCACATGTGAGGTAAGAAGCCTCGTATGGGTCCAACAATATTGATTGCTCATTACACCACTAAAATGATTGGGGATTCATCACAGAGTGGAATGCTTTCGCTATCTCCCAACATACTCAAAGAGAGTTTTCGAGCCAATGCTATTGGCCATCCAAAAGTTTTCCTAAAGCTAAGGTTTAAGCAATGAGCCTTTATTATGCAAAGTGATGCATAAAAGTCAAATTATACTTAATGAGCCAAATGAAGATTATTTTGGAAAAATTTTTCCTTAACCAAATAGTAATCCTCTTATTTTCCTTTTTATTGAAAAAAGATGGCAATCAATCCCTAGTGGAGTCACCAGCTGTGAGGCGTCGCCCGAGCACTGGCCTGGTCTGCAAGAGGGAACCAGAATGCTCATTCGAGTTTAGACTTATGATGGAACCCTCAGGTTCGGATTTGGTTGATTTTCAAAATGATTTTGGAAGTCGCCACTCTAATTTATTTTTAAATGGGAAAATAAAGGAAAAACTCAATTGTGACTCCAATTCATTAATTTTCAATTAATTACCCAAGGATAAAATCACTAATTTCGAACCAGGTTGAGTTCGAGGACTAGGTTTTTTATTTTAAATAATCTAAATTTGGCTCTTAAGTTTAATTTGACCTTGAAAAATTAATTTCATGAATGACAAATATTATAAGATGGTAATTGTAAATAAGATGCATGAATATGACATGAGTGCAAGGAGAAAAATAAAATATTCACAAATTAAAAAGGGAAAAGAGATTGATAGAGATTTGGATTTAGATTCTAAATGTACCTACATACCCCATTGAATGGGGATCAAAATCCACATAGTTCGTTCCATGATTAAGTGAAGGAGTTTAGGTGTTGATCAGATTGATTTTGGTTTGGGTGTTTTGAGAGTAAGGGAAAAAGACTAGTACCTTTGCTTTTGATGGGCGGAGAATTTTACCGGACCAAAGTTCAATTTTATTGAGACCGGGTGATTGGATAGATTGGAAGATTAATTAATTAATTAAAATGATTAATTAACTAATTAATATGATGAAAATGATGGATAGATTAATTAATTAAAAAGATTAATTAATTAATTTGGATGAAAGGTGGGTTAAGAAAATGATTAATTTTGGAGGATTAATTAATTAATTAAAAGGATTAATTAACTAATTAATATGATGAAAAGGGTGGATGGATTAATTAATTAAAAAGATTAATTAATTAATTTGGATAAAAGGTGAATTTAAGAAAATGATTAATTTTAGTTTTAAAAAAGTGACTAATTAATTAATTAAAAAGATTAATTAACTTGATTAGGGTGAGGTAATTAATTAATTAAAAATATTAATTAATTAATTAATTAGAGTGATTGGAGGGAGAAAAAGAAAGAAATTTGAGGATAGCAATCTACTCAAATTCAAGGGTATGTCGAAATGAAAAGTGGAGGGAGATATTTATAGGAAAAGTGGGTGAGAGTAGTTTAGGTAATGAAAATGCGAAAAGACCATGAGGGGTAGGGCTAGAAATGGCTGAAAATTGGACTAAAAAAGATAAAAGGGTTATTTTCTATGCAGGGGGCCCACTGGCATCAGGTGGTTGCAGAACCCTGTGTGGCACCACACTAGGCCTATGCGAAGCTGCGTCAAGTTCTTACAGTGCAGTACAGCTCTGATGCGGTGCCACACACCTGCAATGCAGCATGCCACGTGATGCTGGCACATTTTTTGAGGATTTTTTTTTAGAGATTGGTTGTTGGTATGGAGTTTAGGAAATTTGGATGTCTAGTGGCAGTATAATTGAAGACTAAAAAATTTTCTTTCACAGGCACTACCCCCAAGCCCCCGCTTGCTAACTGGTTAGCAGGACCACCATAACGGCTCCGCATAGCGTGTTAAACTCAGCAGATGCTACGGTTGTAGTTGGATGATAAGAGTATAAAATTAAGGGTTCACAAATGGTCCTAGAGCATAGGTAACCATAAGGACACTGAAAACTCATAAAATCCATTATCACTATCAAATCCAATATGGTATCATACTACAATTGCCCAAGATCTCAACCTGCATTATAAAATTGCTTTTCTAATAATACAACCTTATATCCTCTCTTCACTGCCATTAATTCTCAACTAATATATATATAATTTTTTTTACATAGATACAATAAATATCTAGTTTACTACCATGGAGCTCTATAATGATAGATCCATAATTAAAATAAAGAAAACATTATGGTTTTGACTTATTCTTAAGAGAAGTATAAGACTTCAGACTGGCTATCAACTACAATCTAAATCTTTCACCTTCTTAATTCAGCTTAATGTCACAGTTTTTATATACTTGCAAACACTGGTGAGTGGAGAAGGGTGGAGCTTTTAGTAAAAGCTCAGTGAGTAAAGAAGGCATTTGAGAACACAGAGATAAATATTAAGCATTATAATATACTTTTAGTTGATAGAAAATCATTAAATGATCTTAAAAATAGTATCAAATAGCAACTAATTTATAGTACTTTTGAAAATAAAATTCATATGACTTATAGCGTATATGACTTAAAAGAAATTTATTTAAATATAAATAACTCATGATACGATTCAAACACAAATTTAAGTAACTAATAATACCTTTCAAACGCGTTCTTAAAATAGCAAATACTTCATACTATTTTTTTAAAATCTTATTACACTAGATGAGTGCTTTCTCATCAACATTGCACTAGTGATAACTCTTCTTACGAAGCATTAGTTACACATCTTGTTTTATCTTTTAAAATTTTATTTAAATAGCATTACATATATAGATAATTCAATTAAAACATACATTTAGCATAAATCTGTATATACTAGATGAGTGCAGAATTTATCATCGCTTCTCATCAACATTACACTAGTGGCAAAGGCTCTTCTTGTGAAGCAATACCATGATGTAAGGTTAGCTAGGCCTTACGGCTAAGGCGTTCAAAATCCCTCATAGCAAGGGTCACTTCAATGTGGTCAAAACCCAGTGTTCCCTATACTAGAAAAGGGGATATCTACATTAATGATAATAGTATTATACCATTTTTAGTACTTTAAATTAATAGTATTCAATTAAGACTGAGAAAAATCTAATTTACTAATAAATATGAAAACATAAATAGGAAAAATCAATGGAACATTACAGCACTTGGATTCTCTTGAAATCCAAGCAAAGTACAACATCACTTCAAATAAAATGTGATATGGTTTCAATGTAATTTCAAGTGAAGATTTAGGATTGATGTTCACAAAATAATGTTTTTTGTATTAATATTAATATGGACAATTTAATTAAAGAAAAACAATAACGCAATTCTACGACATATAAAAGTATAGAATACACTCACCTTTTCCTTTGTTTTCTTTAATTTCTTTCTACTACTTGATATGAGGATTGTCTCCCCCTTTAAAGTTTTTCATTTCAATTGTTTTTTTTTTAGATCCTTTACACACAATATAAATATATATTAGGTTTAAATTTCTATAGGCAAATTCATTAGAACATTAAAATTGAAAATCGATCTATTGATTTTTATCCTAACTTAGCCTCCTAATTACTGCTTTAATTTGAGTTACACTACTCCAATTATCATGATTCTTGAGGCATTTAAATCCTAATACATTTTTCTTCTACATATCCAAAATTCAACATATTTTGACTTTGGTAGCTCTTAGAGTGACTTATCAAATTTTGCTTTGACTTTGCTGCCTAGGTTCACTGAGCTTACTTTACTCTTTCTACTATATATCAGTCTATACAACTCTAATTGACTTAGTTCTTTTTTTAAATGAAATTAGACTCATAAGGGAATAATTATTAGTTTTTCTTTACATATTTCTATCCATAGGATTCCTAAAACTCAGACTAAAGGCCTAACTGTCTTTCTTATTAAGACAACCCTGATAACTATTTAATAACTCTCTATCTTTTTAGAATTTAGCACTAAATTTTTATATCACTTAACTAATACCATACAATTCATTTTATCTATTTGATTTAAGTCCAAATCTCATTCTAAAGTCCTCAATTCGAGTCATAAATTCCAGCAATATAGTCTGACCTATATGCAGGGCAACCTTATTTATACTCTCATAACTCCTAACGCATTGGAAATTAAATCTAGCTCTTTTTACATCAATAAATTCATATCTCAAGCTCTATTATCAAATTTAGACTCTAGGATTCTCAAAACTAAACCTCAAGTTCCAATAGTTTGGTTATCTACCAAACCCTAACCATCTCCTTACTTTTACTCTATCTTACATGTTTCCTCACTAATCCGTCTTCAAATGACCACTTCCTTCCCCATCAAACACTTTCCTTCATTTTCTCCTCTTTCCCAACTTCATCCATCATCAATCAAACTAACAAAACTAACAAACAAACCAACATAAGCACATCATACTAAAAACTAGCAAGTATAACATTGTTCTTACCTTGGTTGGAGCCAGATTTGAGATTTTTCTTGGATTTTTTCTTCTTTCCTCTTCTCCCTCACATTTTCTCTTTCTTTTGGCTATCTACTCTTTCTTAAATTAGGCAGATTTTTAAGTGTTAGAAGCATAAAAATGATGTTTATCTTCTCATAAGACTTTAAATAGTTTTTTTTCTTTTTCTTTTATTTTATTCACTTGAAATTTTGGCAAAATCTCTATCCTCCACTTTTCCATGCCTAGGCTAGCAACTTTTCTGGATATTTTTCTTTTTTTCTTTTTTTTTATTTATTGATGAGTTAGATGGTGAGTCATCACGTAATGATGACAATTTTGTTATTTATTACAAAATTGCAATTTTCAATCCTTAATTATTCTGTTATTATCAAATAATATTTTTAATCACTAATTTAGGTCCCTAATGTTATTTTTAATCATTTTCCCATCAATCTTTCCTAAGCTAAAATTTTCTGAAATTCTAAAAATCAAAGTCCGTCGGTTATGCTCATAACGTACTGATTTGCTTAGGTATTTTTATACTCAACTCAAACTTCATTTTTGAGTTTCATCACTTTTAATATTATCATATTTGCCTAAATTTTCCAAATAAAAATAAAAATTTATTTCAGATTCAGAATTTCTCGACTCACTCTAAATGTCTGGATTTTTCGAGCACATATCCTTTTTAGGTCATTA
>CANTUT010001595.1:22500-75000 GCA_947687605.1 Reutealis trisperma
AGATCTAACTAATTAGGTAATTAAGACCAAATTATTATATATTCATATATATTTTGGTATATTTATCCGATATGGAATTTTGATTCTTAACACATGTTCATGTTATCATGTAGATACATTTAAAAGACGATAGTAGTGGAATAAGGGGCCAGTTTCCACCTTCCCCAGGTGTGAAACATGCACGTTGAATTTCAGGAAACAAATTGGCCTCCACCCTAATAAGTGCCTTCTTCCTATCATATGCATAGGAAAAATGATTAGATATTTAGATATACATTTGTGTCTTGTAATGACATCCATGTAACCTTTTGAGTGCTTTCATATCATATAGGAAAATTTCCAATGGAATTGAGTTATGTCACCTCTTAATTTAGGCTGCATTTGCTTCAATTCAATGGATAGTGATAACAATCAAATAAGATTCAAAGTATGATTTATTTGGTCTAAATATATTTTTCTGTTATCAGATAAGATGTTTAATGTATCAATTTAACATGTCAAAAATGATTTTCCTACTTTTTTTTTTTTTTTTTTTTTTTATCATGTTCAATTTTTTTTTTTCCTATTAAACAACTTGTCTATCTCATATAATAAAGAATTATTATACTGTATACCTGAGTGCATGATGCATCATCGACCAAGTCTACATTGTACACACGGAAATTTTGTTATTCTCCATGTTGATCCCACGAGGCTTTTAGATTTCGGCATGCTCTTTATGTGTCAATAGCCTATTTAAAATTGTCCGATCAAATTCAAACGGAAGGATGGGGCAAATTAACTTTGATTTTTACCGTTTTGATAATTTTAAGAACTTGTTTTTTCTTTTTCTTTCTCCTTTTTTATTTAATTTATTATTTTTTATGAGAATTATTTAATTTATTATTTGTTATCTAAAATAAATATGATTTAATTAAAAATATTTATTTATTTATTTATGTGAAATTATTAGTTTCATTCTTTATTTACATTGAATTTAACAAGTTGACAAAAATAATAAAGTTATTAGATATCATTTTATATTTATTTGGATAAATTATTTAATATATCAAACAAATTCTTCTATAAATTTTCATAAATTTAATAGTATATAATTATTTATTTAAATTAATTATAAAATAATATTTTTAACTTTTTATGATATGAAAATTTTGTTGTAATATATATATATATATAGTGTTTTTATATGGTTAATCCAAGTTTATAAATCGTAGATGATAGATTCATCAATTATGAAGTATATGTTCATAATATATAGAATATAAATTCATCACTTATAAAGAATATTTTTTATTCTCTTATTGATATAACTGAACTATATATTCGATAAACTTATAAATAATACTTAATAAACATATTGCTTATAAGTGGTAAACATGATTATTATAAAAACTATATTTGACAATGACTTTTCAATAAACCTATATCATATTATTGATGAAGTTACAATTTCTATTTAATGAATCTACAAGTTGTCGTATATAAATATTTGTGACAATGAATTATAATACTGGTATAACTGATAAATCTACAATTCATAAATGATGAAACTACACTATATATTTAATGAACCTATAAATAATACTTAATAAAACTATTGCTTATAAGTGGTAACGTGATTATTATAGATACTACGTTTGATAGTAAACTTTCAATATACTTACACTATACTACTGATAATTTAATTTAGTATTTATCGATACAAAAACGTAAATTATAAATTAAAAAAAATGATGAATCATGATAGAATATTTGAAAGTATTCATCAGCAACTAAAAAAAAAAAAACACAATTTACCTAGAAAAAATTTAGTGGGTAAATGGTGTTTTTTCAGCCAGTAATATGTATACCGAAGTATTTACGACAAAAAAAAAAAAAAAGTCGGTGTTAAACTTGTTTGTAACATGATTTACTGACATAAGACAAAATCTTCTATAATTATAGATGGAATTTTTGTCAATAAATTATTTTTATATTATCATTAAAATAATTTATATTGTTGATCTTTTTACAGGGAGACAATTTATCGATGAAAATTTTAGTCAATAATCCGTTGGTAATTTTTTTTCAAAAAATAAAAAAATCTATCTATAATTCATTGGTAAATTTTAAATAAATATTTTTCAAAATTAAATATTTTGTTGATAATCTATCGGTAATTTTGTAAATTAATTTTTAAAAAATAAAACATTATGTTGGTAATCCATCGCTAAAATTATTTTTTAAAAAATATATTTTTAAAAATATATATTTTCGAAAATAAAAATTATAATTTTTAGAATGAACCTAAATATTAAAAAAATAAAGATTATAAAATAAATTAGGAACCTTAAAGAATAGAAAAAATGACTAAAATTAAAGAAAATAAATTAAATTTATATTTCAAAACTAAAAAAGAATGAAAAGAACCTAAAAGAGAGAAAGATATAAGTGTAAAAAAGAAAGAGTAAAACAAATAATTTATTAAATTTATTTTTTAGTTTACTAAATTATAAAAAAATAAGTATAAAAAATTTAATGAAAAAATTAAATTTAAGATAACATATCATTAATTTTTTTAAAATCACATTAATACTTTTTTTTATGTTATAAAACAATCTAAGAAATATAAATATTAATTGTCAAAACTAAAAAAAAAAAAAAAGAAATTGAAATAAATTTAATACATTTTTCCATTGAAAGGTTTGGAATATAAAAAGCATAATAGGAAAAGAAAAAAGAATAAGAAAGAAAGAGTATGGAAGTATTAAGTGATATAAACCCCAAGTATATTCAACTTGAGACCCAATATCTTTATACTCAAATGCAACTCCTTGGAAAGCTAAATTAGTTTTTTCCAAATCTGTGACCCAAATCCAACTTGTGATAGAGCATCTTGGAATATGATTACCTTTGGATGATCTCAGTGACACAATACCAACTCGTGAAAAAGAAACTTCGAATAGTACGTACAAAGTAAGTAGTTTTGATTGTATGAACTTGATTCAAGAAAGAATAAAAAACAAGAGATAACACTATTAAGAAAACTGAATTTTATTGATCAAAACTTAACTTCTTTTTTTATATGAATGGTTGAGTTTATATAGAAGCTTAACCCTAAATTAGAATCAACTATGGACTAAGAAATCTTTGTAGATAAGGATTGAAGTTTCCTAATTAGAAATTGATTTCTAAACAAATGATAAGTCATAATTAAGTTGGGCTATAATTATGATAAGTTTGAGGCCCAAAAATATTAGAAATTGAAGTAAAATACTCAAATTTGAAAAATAAAATGAATAAGATAGCCTAGGCTCGTGCTGCGCTCGCAATGCTGTCATGCTCACAACAGCGAGCTTTTAACCTACTTTCTTCGTGAGCGCGACACTCGTTGCAAGTGCAACATTTTTCAGCTTTCAGCACTTGTGCAATTGCTTCTCATGGCCATGTTTGAGGCTTGACTCTCTATGTTTTGGCCTTCATCCACTTGGATCATGGACTTTTGGTGAATATATTAGGCCCCAATTACTTGCAATGTGTTTTAACCTCTTCATTTTGACATTGGATTTGAACAAGTTGATAAAATCCTTGAAGCTTCCTTAAATATGGTTAGATCCATATGCAAAGCTTATGATCCAAATTTCCTTGATTGGATTGTAGGAAACTTCGTGCAACCTCATATTCTTCTTAGATGATTCACCAATCATATACAATGGTTGGATTGCGTGTCTTTATAGTCTATCTTAATAGAAATGACAATTTGAAGAACCTTCTTGAAATCTTTAACATGCAAATATTTGTAGGATTCTTCTAAGGCATCTTGATTCTCATCATTCCCTCCCTCCTCAAAATGTTTTGACCTCAAATCTGTACCTACATTAAGGAAACAAGAATTAAAATTAAAATTTGAAGAGGTATCATAATACTCACCTTGAGATTGCAACTTGAGAGCCAATTTGTCAAAGCTCAAAGCTTTATGCATATAGATAGGAACTTGTGCAATCAATACATGTAAGCAAGTTTTTCCAAAAATAATTCCTATCTTAGCTCCCTTCTCATTGGTTACTAAGATCGTATTGTTTGTAGAATTTACATCTCATTTTCTCCATAACAATCCTTTCTTGAAATCCTAAAAGAAAGAAACAAGAAAACTAGACAAAGAAAAGTAAGTTTGTTAGTAAAAAAAGCCCTCTTTTCTTTTTCACTCATGCAAACTTGTTTTTCTTTATTCAAATCATCACTCTTTTTTTTTTCGTTCCTCCAAATTTTCTCTCTCTTAGCTTGAATTTTTTCTTTTTACTTTCTTTGTACTTTTACCACTCTTTTCTTTTGAAACATCTTCACTCACACTTTTTTTTTCACTCTTGTTTTCTCTCTCCTTTTGAATTCTTTTCAGCTCAATCTCATAGATTTCTTTTGGTGAAAGTGGTGCAAGAATTATCTTCTTTCCATCCTTTTCATAAGTGTAATGATTGGTGTAGCCATCATGCATCACCCTCCTATCAAATTACCAAGGGCATCCTAATAATAGATGACCTGCTTGCGTGGGCATAACATCAAATAAAATCTCATCATTATATCAGTCTATCTTGAAAGCTACTAGAACTTGCCTTGTCACACTAATTTCCCCACAATCATTAAGCCATTTTAGTTTATAAGGGTCAGGATGTTTAGTAGTAGGTAACCCTAGTTTGTTAACTAAATTAGTGATTGCTACATGTGTTACACTACCCCTATCTATGATTACATCACAAACTCCATCTCTTACAAGGTGTCTAGTTTGAAACATATTTTCTCTTTGTTGCGTATTGTCACCGTGTTGGATTTGCATATTCAATGATCTTCTTGTAATAAGAGACCTTCCACATTCGGCTATTTCAGGTTGGTTTTCCTCCTCTTCTTCACTTGTATCTTCAAGAGGTGGCATTCATTCTTCTTCAGCTTCTTGTTAACTAGCCGAATAATATTCTCCATCTCACATATACATTATCTTCTTTTTTAGACAATCCTTCTTGAAGTGACCTTCACCTTGACATTTATAGCATCTAATATTACTTGAACTAGAAGGCATAGATTTACTTTCATCCTTACTTAGGATGGGTGTCTTTGGAGCTTCCTTGGAATAAATTTTAGGCTTGGATGAAAAGTCTTGTCATCTTTTCTCCAATTTGATTTCAATGGTGCATTGTAGAAGGTAGATAACTGAATGGTACTTTTCTTCTTTAATTGGTTCTTAACATTCAAAGCGAGATGAAGCAAATCTTCAAGCTCCATATATGGTTGCAAGTCAACCACATTTGCAATCTCCTTGTTCAACCCATTGAGGAACCTTGCCATTGTAGCCTCATTATCTTCCTCCACATTTACTCGAATCATAGCTACCTCTATCTCTTTGTAGTATTGCTTAACACTTTTGGACCCTTGAGTTAGGTTTTGAAGATGATTGTACAGCTCCATATAGTAATGGCTTAGTACAAATCTTCTTCTCATGATTGCCTTTAAGTCTCTCCATTCTTCTATGGGTCTTTCTCTATTTCTTCTTCTCTTTTGCTTGGTATCATCCCACTAAGTAATGGCATACCCATCAAATATAGCAACAGTAAGCATTCACTTCTTGGATTCGGTGTATTTATGACAATCGAACACCAATTCAATCTTCTTTTCCCAATCCAAGTATGCTTTAGGGTCTATTCTTCTTTGGAATGATGGAATTTTTAGTTTTATTATGTTATTGTTGTTATCTTGTCTAGCCTTTGGCCTTACTTCTTCTTCTTCATTAACATCACCAAGCGATTCATCATCATTTTCAATATCACCCTATACTCTCTTTGGTATACGCCTAGCTTGTCTAGGAAAATGTAGTGGCTGTCCTCTTGTGATTAAAGCTTCTAATTGATCCATTTGCTCAACACTTATTTGCTCAAGTTTGTCCATTCTATCAATCACATCTCCATATTTCCTATTCATAGCTTGCAACATCTCTGTTATGGCTTGGAGCTGATCTATTTCACCTCGTGGATTCCCTTAAGTTCCACTCATCTTTGAGCTGCAAAACAAAGTTAGGAAAATAGAGAATAGCTCTCTCAGTTTACTCCCTCACATGTTTCACTTAAGTAGTTTTGTCACTCAAGTTCACTCGTGTTTAGTTTTACACTCAATCAATGGCTTTTCTCTATATGTGCTCGTACTTAGCCTTTTTCCCACTCAATCTCTTGCCAAGATTAGTTGCAAAAATCAAATTAATACAATTTATACTAAATTACAATATAAATAATAAAATTCAAGGTTTAAAAACTCAATGAAATAAGAAACTAGAAATCCTAATGATACTAGGAAAACAAGAATCCCAATTGGACTAGGAAACAAAAATTAGAATTTGACTTAGAAAAGAAAATTAGAAATCCCAATTGAAGTTGGAAAGCAATAGTTGAAATCCTAATAGAACTAGGAAAACAATATAGGAATCCTAATTGTGTTAGAAAAATTAATTAGACACAAATAAAAGAAGATAACTTAGAATGGAAGTAGGAAGTCAAACTAGAAATTGATAAGGAATAGGAAACCAACTCCTAGCTTGTTGTAGAGGGATGCTTGACTTGGTCAACTCTTTCTTGAAAACTGAAATCTTTTTTTATTCTCCTTGATTTGGTTGGAATTCCAGCAATCTTCTTTTTCCTTTCCACTCTAGAATTAGAAATAAACATTATATATTCCTATATAACTTTGATTTTGCCAAGATTCTTTTCTTTTTTTCTTTTGGCTGATTGTTTTTTTTTTTAATTATAGCAACAAGTTGAAAGGATAATTAACAAACAAATTAAGATAAAAAACAAAAAGCCAAACTGAATTGGAGTCTTCAAGCTTGTGATGGACGAATCCTCCACTTTCTTCTTCTTGAATTCGAATTGGTTTCCAAGCATGTATGAATGAATTTGACTTCCAACATTTGAATTTCAATGAAGCATAAAGGACACGAAAAGATAGAAAACAAAGAGACAAATTAACGAAGTTGAAAACAAGACACAAACAAAAGGGTAAATGATTTTCTTATTTTATTTTCATACCTAAAACAATAGCAAATAGAATTAACAAAGTGAAAACAATGAATTTAACGAAAATGAAAATAGACGAAAACAAGAAAAAATGAAAACAAAAAATACAAATGAAATGGAAATATATAACCTAATTTAGAGCCTAAACTCTGATACCAAACTAATACGAACCCTAAGTATACTAAACTTGAGATCCAATATCTTTACACTCAGAAGTAATTCCTTGGAAAGCTAAATTAGGTTTTCCTAAGTTTGCAATCCAAATCTAACTTGTGATAGAGTACCTTGGAATATGATCACCTTCGGATAATCTTCGCGACATAATACCAACTCATGAAAGAGAACCTTGGAATAATATGCACAAAGTAAGTAGCTTTGATTGTATGAACTTGATTCAAGTAAATAGCTTTGATTGTATGAACTTGATTCAAGCAAAAATAAAAAACAAGAGATAACACTCTTAAGAAAACTGAATTTTATTAATCAAAACTTAATTTCTTCTTTTACATTAATGGTTGAGTTTATATAAAGGCTCAATGTTAAATTAGAATCAACTATGAACTAGGAAATCTTCCTAGATAAGGATTGAAGTTTTCTAGTTAGAAATTAATTCCTAAACAAATAATAAGTTATAACTAAGTTGGGCTATAATTATGATAAGTTTAAGGTCTAAAAACATTAGAAATTGAATTAAAATACCCAAATTTGGAAAATAAAATGAATTATATAGCCTAGGCTCTCGTTGCACTCATAACGTTGTCACACTCGTAATAGCGAGCTTTCAATCTGCTGTAATCCCGACGTTTTTCAGCTTTCAGCACTTGTGCAATTTCTTCTCATGACCATGTTTAAAGCTTGACTCTCTATGTTTTGGCCTTCATCCACTTGGATCATGGACTTTTGGTGAATATATTAGGCCCCAATTATTTGGAATGTGTTTTAACCTCTTCATTTTGACATTAGGTTTGAACATATTAATAAAATCTTTGAAGCTTCCTTGAATATGATTAGATCTATATGCAAAGCTTATGATCCAAATTTCTTTGATTAGATTGTAAGAAACTTCATGCAACTTTATATTCTTCTTAGATGACTCACCAATCATGTGCAATAGTTGATTGTATGTCTTTATAGGTTATCTTAATAGAAATTACAACCTTAAAGAACCTTCTTAAAATTTTTAACTTGCAACTATTTATAGGATTCTTTTAAGGCATCTTGATTCTCATCATTAAGTGTGAAAAAGAAAATTGTCACATCCCACTTTTGGGATGGACGATCCTAGGGCATAGGTAGCCATAAGGGCACCAAAAACCCGTAGAACCCCTTACCTGCTATCAAATTCATTATGGTATCAAGCAAACTAAACTGCAATAATCACACTAACAACACCCAAAATCATAACCTGAATCACATTAACCATCTTTATAATATAATTCAATATGCATTTTTCTTAATGATCATCAATAATATTTATCGATTAATTCATACATATTCCTTATCCTTACATAAACAAATTATATTACATATTAATACAATTAAAACATCAATTTCTATAGAGCAACTAAATATAACATACATGTACTTGCATATAAATAACATAACAACATCTTTAAAGAAACTTCTACTTTAACATATATGCCATCTCCAAGCAAGACTCATGCTTCAGCTTGGATTGATCACTCTTTAATTTCCTTTAAAAAAATTTGGAAATGAGGGGTGAGTTTATGACTCAGTGAGTAAAAATTTTGCTACAATAGATCAAGTGGCTCGGTGTTTAATAGTTGCTAAACAAGGGAAACACTTGGCTGATATATATATATATATATATATATATATATATATATATATATATATATATATATATATATATATATATATATATATATATATATATATATATATATATATATATATATATATATAAACTAGTTGATAGAGAAAATGGTTGACAATAATTAACAATAATCCTTTTGCAAGTTTAAAACAAATATCTTAAAATTATTTAAAATTTTATGTTAAATAGCATATAACGTTTATTATTCTTGAAATTAATTATCAAATATCAACAGCTCGCTATACTTTTGAAAGTTGAGTTTGTATAACAAGTACTTTGATAAATTTGAAACTTTTCATTTAAATACGAATACTTTGCAATATGCTTCAAATACAAATTTAAGTAACTAAGCATAGTTTCAAATATACTTCCAAATAAATAGTAACACATTTCAAATACGATTCCATATAAATATTAAGATATTTTAAATATTTTCTTTAAATAACTAATAACTTGAAGTTCAATTCAAATACAATTATAAATACAACTAATGAAATACGTTTCAAAACTTCTTTTATCTAGTAATTATCTTTAAAATCTTTTACAATAGGTGAAAGAGGATTCTATCCTTATTTTCTTATCAACATTTTAATAACGACAACTCTTCTTGTGGAGCATTTGCCATACATGTTGTACTATCTTGTAAAGCATCATTCATAAAATACTATAAAATCATATCATTAGTAGAAATCTAGTCAACAATAGAAGGATGCATATTTGATCCAAGCTTCTCAATAGAACTACAATAATGGTAGAGGCTTTTCTTGTAGAGCAATACCATACGTCTTAAGCTAGGCAGGCTAGTCCAAGCAGCTAGGATAATTTCTCCTCCCAGCTGGAGTCAATACAGTGCGCACTACCCGGTGTTTCCCACACCAGATAAGGGGATCTCTGCTTAAAAATTTGAAAACCAAATAAAAGTAACTTTATAAAACATATAAAAATGCACTAGCATATAAATTCCCATATAGGAAAAAGCAATCAAATATCACATCTCTTATAAGAGAATTTAATAAATTTAAATACTCACACAGGAGACTGCAAATATTCATATAAAATACTTCAACACTCGTCAATAGCAAATTTATTCAACACTTATAAAATCAATATAAACTCATTAATGACCATTTTAGTAAATACTTTATAACTTTTAAAATCATAATAACTAAATAAATGTAGTTCAATCATATTATCAAAAGGAAATTGAATAATCATATATGTATTTGCAATAAGCATATAGAAGAAACTTTTATAAACTTATTAGTTTGGATTCTTATAACAATTAGGAAATTCAAATGGATGGAAATTTTTATACAAGTGTAAACCCTTAATTTTGCACCTTCCAGTATGTGTATGAACCTTAGAAGCACTTAAGCTTGGTAAACAAACCTTCAAAAGTAAAAAACTCTCAAAATGGGAAAATCATAATATTTCATTTTGGCATTTGAAACCTTTCAAATCATCCAGGACTGAGTAACGAGTATAACACAACCAAAATCGTGAAAAACAGATGAGAAATGAGCAATAACAGGTGAAAATGGCAAAATGGGTCAAAACAGGCTCGTTGCCACAAAGGGCTGCGGCATTGCCACAAAGGCCTTTGAGGAACTGCAAAGGCCTATGCAACAATGCTACAAAGAGCTATATGGCATTGCAAAGCTCTTTGCGGCAACTCCTATGAAAATCTGATTTTTTGCACTCCCACAACGAATATGAACAACTTCTATGCTTCAACTCTCCCTCTATATATAGAGGACCTTACCACACTTCAAAACATCAACTTTTAGAGCTTGAAAAGCATTACCTTAAGCAAAAAAGCTTTGCATTTGTTCCTTGCTTCACAAAACAAATTGGGGGATTTATCCTTGATTCCTACCTAACTAGCTTAAGGCTTTTTGCTCGCCTGTTCGAGGCAAGTCTCTTGCTTAAGGCTTGTGTCCTATCTAAATCCAGTCACTACCCAGCATCCGAGGCTATCCGCCACCCACCAAAGCTAGTCGCCACCCAAGGCTAGCCACTACCTGCTATCCAAGGCCAGCTGCCGTCTGAAGTCTGAGGCTATCTCTAGCCTGCCGAGGCTAGCAGCCGCCTACCATCCAAGGCTAGCTGCTGCCCACCAAAGCTAGTAGCCACCCACCATCCAAAGCTAGCTGCCGCCCGCCATCCTAAGCTAGCCGCCGCCGCCTCCCATCTAAAGCCAGCTGCCGCCCGCCGTTCGAGGTAAGCTTCTTTTCCTTTAAATTTCTTTTGTCTAAATTTTTAGTTAGTTAATTAAATTGATTCATTTAGGTTGCTAACTAATCAAGTCAGTAATCAATTAAATTAATTAATTAACTCAACTCTTTTAATCAATCAATTAAAACATAATAAAGTGGCTAGGCTAAACTAGCCCCTTCACAAAAAGGGAGAACTGCATGGATTCTAATTCCCATTTAAAAGGATACATAGGCATGCTTGGTTTAAGCATCAAATCTAATTAAACTTAAACAACTATCCCCCTATCACCTTCTTCACTTACTTTTGTGTTTGTTTCTTTGCTTTATTATTAGGATTAGTTTGGGGAATGTGTGACTTTCTTAGAACCCATAAGGGCTAGAGGAGGTATCCTCTATGTTTGAGATTTTATTTGTAATGTTAACTTTCTTTTAGACTATTACTTGTATTTATTATTGGATATATGGAATCAATGATCATGCATATTATTAATTGTCCATGCATTTTAAATTATTCATGAAATATAGTTTAAGTCACTTTTATATTATTTGGCCAAACTTATTTTGTTAAATTAAACTGAAAACCTAGTCCCCAAATCCTCTTTGGTTTCGAGGCTAGTGATATTTTTCCTTTGGGTAATAATTGGAGTCAAATGGGTTTTTTCCTTATATTTTCCCAAATAAAAATAAATTAAGGTGGCGACTCTAAGAAATAATTTTTAAACCTATCAAAGATAAGCCCAAGGGCTTCCTTGTGAGTTCTTTTCTAAATGAGCATTTCAATTCCCTTTAGCGGATTTGAGCGATGCTCGAGCGTGGCCTCACAGCTGGCAACTCCACTGGGGAGTAATTTTCTTTTAATAAAAGGAAAAATAAGTGGACTATTAATTGGTTTAAAAAGAGTTTGGCCTTTTAATATGATTGTGACTTTGCATGTATCACTTGTATAGGCTCTTTGCCATTCAACTTAGTTTTAGAAAAACAATGGATAGTGAGTAGCATCAAATGGGTAACCCTCCTTGGGTCTATTCACCGATACTGAAATCATCCACCCCACAATGAATCCTTTGATCCTTTCAAAGGTGTAATGAGTATGCACGTACTGTTGGACCTACGCGAGGCTCCTTGACTCATATATGGTTAGGTATATCACTGTTCCAATGTGACAGGAACCTTGTACAAGCCACCCTTACCCTTTCATGTAATGAACCTAGATCCTGACCTTAAGTTGTATATACTATAACTAAAACCTTACATCTTTGCATCCTCATGAAATATTTTCCTCATGCATATCATGCATCCATATTGTATAACAAAACATGCATTCATCTTAAGTCTAGGTCAAACCTTGAATCGAAGATGGGTCAAATATTCTTATCTTTATTCAAACATCTCCCCCATAAAAACTCTTATCTATACCCCATACTTATCCAATAACCCTTAGACCATCACCCTAAACCTTTAACCTTAAACACCTCACTCTAACCTCTATCCAAACACCTTCGCCCCCATAAACTTAAAACCATCACCTGACCTTTAACCTTAAACACCTCACCCTAACCTCCATCCAAACACCTTTGCCCCCACAAATCTAAAACCATCACCCTAACCTATAACCTTAAACACCTCACCTTAGCCTTACCCTAAACACCTTCCCCTAGCCTTACCCTAAATACCAAATACTCGAACCTCACACCTTAAATGTAAACTTAAACCACCTTTAACCTTTGGACCTTAAGCCATAAACCCGCAATCCTAAAATCCATATCCAACCTTAAAAACCCTACTAATTAACCATAAGCCTAACCCCTTATTCAAAACCAAACCCACTATCTTTAAGCCCAACACCTGTGACCCATCACCTTTCACAACTAGTCAGTTGCCTTTAAGCCCAACAACTTTGGCCCAACACACTACCTTAAACCCAATACCGTTGGTTCAATTTACTACCTGAAGCCCAAAACATTTGCCCCATCATAACTTAAGCAAAAAAAAAAAAAAATCATTGGCCTTTTACACAATAGGAAGCCTTTTCTCTTAGGATTTGCATACCTATGCCTTCATCACTTCTTCTGTTCCGTACCTGTCACTTACCTTGTTGCTTTAGTTTAAAGGTACTAATAGCCCACTTGCTTAATATGGCTTTCTTGACCATACTTATGACTAGAGTCCTTAAGAAGCAAGAAGAGCATTTCCAGGCTATCCTAGCTGCTCAGCAAGCCCAATTCGAAGAACAAAGGCAATTCATCATTGAAGAAGTTTGAGCTATGATTAACCAGGCCACCCTTAGCCATCTTAACCTAAATCTTATCTTGAACTTGACCAATCTTAGCCCAAATTCGAGCCAAACCAACCCATATCTAAACTAAGGTGGGGAAGTTTTCTCTTATCCAAACACTAGATTGCTAATGGAGAAACTTGAAGCCATGGAAAGAACCATCAAATCCCTAAAGCACAGCAATGATCTAATTGATGTGGATAGTTTAACCTTATTCCCTGATGCTAAGCTTCCTCTTAAATTCAAAATGCCTGAGATAGAAAGATTTGATGGAACCATTTGACCCAAGACCCATCTAAAAATATATATGGGGGTAATGAAACCTTTAGGAGTTAGTAATGAGCTCCTTGCTCAACTGATCCAATAATCATTAACTGATGTTACTAGGAGATGGTTCCTTTCGCTAAACAAGAGTAAGAAAAGGACATGGGATGATATCTGCTGTGCCTTTGTCGAACAATATCATTATAATAGTGAAGTGGATATCATTAGGCGTGACTTGGAAACTACCAAGCAGCTTCCAAAGGAGTCCTTCTCTATGTTTCTTACAAGGTGGAGGGCTAAAGTTACTCAAATGCTAACCAAACCAATAGAGCAAGAACAAGTGGACATCTTTGTCAAGAATCTACATCCAGCCTACCGAGCCCACTTGTTAACCCAATACCTACCCACTTTCAAGGCTTTGATTGCAACTACATCAAAGGTTAAAGATTGCATCCAAAGTGCATCATTTTAACCTAAATTTTTGATCACCAATCTGAACAGTGATGAAGAATCCAAACCCAATTCAACCCCACCTTACCTTAGCCCCAAGTGACATGACATGGAAGAGTTCAAGTTTAGCTAATTTGACCTATCTGATATTGAAATCCAAGTCTAAGTTTGAGTCAGTGTCTAAATCTCAAAGTTTGAGTTTAAATTCGAGTCTAGGTTTGTCAACTTATTTTCCTTTTCGGATATTTTTCATCGATCATGTTAGTCTGTTTTTTGTTATCTTGTAATAAAATTTTCCATTACAATAAAACATCCTCATTTATTTGTGCACTTGTTTTTTTTTGTTTTGAACATGGATGGGCTTTTTTCTTAAAAAAAAAGATGAATAAATAAATAAAAAATAGTAAAAAAAAAGAAAGAGAGAGAGAGAGAGAGGAAAAGAGAAATGAACAGTCCACCATAGCTAGCACATATTGGGAATTGAGGTGTTATCAACAATTGCTTTGCCAGCTCCTAACCAAAGTAGGTCAAGAAATAGACCTCCCATCAAATATTTAAAGCACAAAATCAAAGGATACACCTCAATAAGGGGGCAATAAGGTTCATCAAATCTAAAATTCAAAGGTTAAAGCCCCTTAAAGTGAAGGAAAGCAACAAATAATGGTGGAATATTTTCTCCCAAACTTTATTAATCCAAGCTTGCTAAGTTGAAAACCCGAAAGGGCAGCTTAGTGTGAGGCCTCGCCCAATCACCGGTTTGATCCGCCGATGAATCGAAATGCTCTTCGGGAGAAACTCCACGATTGGAACTCACTGTGAGTTCAGAAAATTGATTTTTGTAATGTGAAAGTTGAAAAGTGAGTCGCCACTTTAATTTATTTATTTTAATTGGGAAAATTAAAGAAAACCCAACATGATTGACTCCAAAATAATTGATTTATCCCAATAGAAAAGTGCACCAATCCACGAGTGACCAAGGAGGACTCGGGGATCATGTTTTGGTAATTACACAGTTAAGAAAATGTATTTTCTTTAGTTTGGCTAAAAATGCAAAATAACTCTTGAAAAATGAATTTTTGTGTATGCATGAACAAGAATATAATGATGAATGAACAGATATATAATATGATGGAATGACAATAATAAATAAATAGGCAAAATAAATCCTACTTAATTATTATAATACCAAAACAAATGAAATAAAGGGGATTTTTCCTCCAGCCCTTATGGGTACTAGGAAAATCACACATTCCCCAAAATAAACTAAAATAGAAATCATAAACAAAGGATTAATTAAAATAAATTAAAATAAAAAAAGGACTAAACATTGATAAAAAGGTTTTGGAGTTGATGCCCTTCAGATTGGCAGCCTGCGTATCCTATTGAATAGGAATCAAACCCTACGCAGTTCTCCCTTCTTGCGAAGGAGGGGTTTTAAAAATGTGTTGGTTTGCTTATTAACTTAATTCTGATCCTTAAATTAATAAGTTTTTTAGATCTTTTCAGTTTTAGACCTAAAGAAAATTCTAGATCTGAATTTAGAATTTTAAAATATGAAAGGGATTATACCTTTGCTTTTCTCGGCTTTCGGACGAATGGAACTAGTTTTGCTCCGGATCTTAACTCCACCTTGAATTCAAAGGAAGCTTGATATCTGGACCTAGAAGCAACAAATATGTGAGTATAAGAACGAAAATATGCTTTGAAATATGCCTGAATTGCTCTGAAATGCTATAAAATGCTTTAGACTTCGTTGGGAATCATTTCAAATGAGGCTGGAGGGGGCTCCTATTTATAGAGCTGCCAGAGGAAGTGCTGGCAGTATGGACGGTGGCATCGGCGCAGCACCGGCGGCAGGGGCGGCATGGTTGACACGCCGGCCGTCTGGGCGGCACGCCAGACGTGCCGCCATACCAGCGGCATGCCTTTGATGCCGCGTCAGTGGCCTTTTTCCTGTGCCACGGAATGCGTGCCGCCTCCTAAGCGACACGAAAAACGTGCCTCCCAGCACCACTCACGTGGCTCAATCCGTTCTGTCCGTTTCGGGCTCGATTCGAGCTCTGCTTGATTCTATAGATTCGTAATTTAAAAGCAGTCGACTGGAGGAGAAAAGATTCAGGAAATTTATTTTTCTACGGGGCGTTACCCCCTTGACCCTTGCCCGCTAACCGGCTAGCAGAACCGCCGTATACGTAGTGCCCTATTCTTGGTAGGTGTCAAGCTGCAGCTGAATCAGGGAGTGCAAATTTGAGGGTTCACACTTAGGCAAAAGTTAGAGTTAAAAAAAAAAAAAAAAAAAAAAAAAAAAAAAAAAAAAGCTCATCCTAGTTATCTTCTTTCATATCATTCAAAGTTTGTCAATTTAGGTTCAATCAATCTGTCTCGTTTCATATCTTCAAAGTCATCTTTCCTCATTAGAGGCTCATTCTCTAAAGTGATATTGTCTTCTATGCTCTTATCTTACAGTGGGGGCATATCCTTATAAGTCATCATCATCTTTTGTTAATCCGTCTCGTTACTTAGCTCAAAGAGCTTAGGCGCAATCTCTCGCATTGCTAATCTGTCATGTTCCTATCTCTCATTAGACACATGATCCCTAAGTTGTCTCTTTTCATTAGTCCTTCAACTGCTCCTTAGGGCACTTCTTTTCATCCAGTTTGTCATCTATATTCAAGCCAATAAAGTGTCACCCTAAATGTCTCTTCAATCTCAAAACAATAAGGTTATTTTGGCTTATTCTTTTCCATGAATCATGCTACAAATAGCAAAATCATACAAGCTCCTTGACCCTTTTAAGAATTTTTGACCCACCTTTGAACCTCAAGCCAAAACCAAAGATCCTAAGTTTTTTTCAAGACTCATCCTACCTTAAAGCTAGCTTTCTCTAGTATAACTAAAATCAAGTCATGTCTAGCAAAAGAAGGACTTAAACCAGTCAAGGCCCATTCCATGTCTCATTGGCAAAATCTCATCATCCTTGAAAAGACCAAGCCTCTTTAGCAAACTACATCACCGATAAAGTCCAGTTAAGTCAAAGCCTGCCAACTATATGATGGGCAAGAAAATCTGATGCATCCATGTCAAAGGGCAAACCTTCATCCATGAGCTTGCGACTAAAACCTATAGCACCGCACTTGAGATAAAGCCACCATCTTCCAAAGAGGTCCAAAGCATCCTTGTAGAAAAGTCCAAGATGACAAAACCTTTTAACCAAAAGTCTTCACCATGAAGCCCAAACCATAAAGCCTTTACTATGAAACCCACTCCCCAGAAAAGCATTCACCATAAAAACCAAGCCTAAAAGCCTTTGCCATGAAGGCCACTCCAAAAAAAAAAAAAAAAAAAAAAAAGCTTTCCAAAAAAGCCTTCACCATAAAGCCAAAAGCATAAAAACCCACTCCCTAGGAATCTTCACCTTAAAGCCCAAGCTAAAAAAAAAAAAAAAAAAAAAAAAAAAACCTTCACCTTAAAGCCCAAGCCCAAAAGCCTTCACCATGAAGCCTAAGCCCAAAAGCCTTCACCATAAAAACCACTCCTTAAAAGCCTTCACTACAAAGCCTAAACCTAAAAGCCTTTACCATGAAGTCTAAACTAAGAAGCCTTCACTATGAAGCCCAAGCTTAACTTTCACCATGAAGCCTAAGCCTAGATTTCACCATTCACAAAAAGACCATAGTCTCCTCCAAGGTCAAATCTGACCAAGCCTTCCCTAACTAATTTCCTAGCTTGACCTTTCCTCTAAGCCAGACCTAACTAAGCCTAAGGCAGAACTTGATCGAGTCTTCTAAATAAAATCTCCAAAGGTTGTAACCTGACCAAGCTGAAGTACCAGACCTGATGAGCCTTCCACAAGGACAAGCCCCACAAACTAACCTTCCCCAAACTGTCCAACCTAATCATCTCCAAAGACCTAACCCTCTTGATCAAGGTCTCCAATCTAGCCTTAAATCAAATCTTCTCCAAAGTTAGACATATCTAAATTGAACAGCCTGATCTTTTCCAAGACCACACCTTATTTGACCTCTCTGAATGACTTTTGCCTAGGCCAAATTGATAGCCATTAACCAACCAATCTCATATCTGACATACCCACTTCACCTCTGAGCCAACCAATCAACCGAAAACCAAATGACCAAACCACTTTCTTCATCATTCTAAAGTGGGGGCACCTCTCTTTTAAATATTTACCTTTCTAAAATGGGGGCATTTTTCTCCCAAAGATCAACACTTTTATATCATAATTGACCCCTCATAGGTTCAAAGGTATCAAATCATTGGATAATTATCTAACATTTTTGCATTGAACAGGATCATGAATCAAGGCAAATCGTTAAACTCTCGAAGAAAGATAGATCATCAACCCGGTTAATCTGAATCAATCTCTTTTCAAAAATCAATCTCAAGATCAGTTATCTCTATCTTCTTTCCCACCAGATAGGATCATCATTATCATTCCTACCAGACAGGATCACCACTTTGTCGATTCCTACCAGACAGGGCCATCTTCTTTTCTACCAGACAAGATTATCATCATCATTCCTACTAGACAGGATCACCACTTTGTCAATTCCTACTAGATAGGGTGGTCTTCTTTCCTATCAGGCAAGATCATCATCATCATTCCTGCCAAACAGGATCACCATCATCATTCCTACCAGACAGGATCACCACTTCATCGATTCTTACCAAACAGGGTCACCTTCAAGCCTACCAGATAGAATCACCACTTTGTTGATTCCTACTAGATAGGGTCACCTTTAAGCCTACTAAACAAGATCATCATCAACATTCCTACCAGATAGGATCACTACTTCCTCGATTCCTATCAGACAAGATCATCATCATCATTCCTACCAGACAGGGTCACCTTCAAGCCTATCAGACAGGGTTATCATCATCATTTCTACCAAACAGGATCACTATTTCATCAATTCTTACCAGACAGGGTCGCTTTCAAGCCTACTAGACAAGATCATCATCATCATTCCTATCAGACACGATCACCACTCTGTTGATTCCTACTAGACATGGTCGTCTTCTTTCTTACCAGATAGGAGAAGTACCAAATACTGCTAGTCACTGGATCTTCCAAATATACCTGGGCATCTTTCTTAAAATTCAACCACACTTTTGACCCAAATATTTAAACTTTGTCCTAGACAATAATTTGGTTCCTTTCACCATCCCTCATCCTCAGGTTCACGGTCATCAGAATTGGCTTTTAGAAAAAGATAATTATAATGAGGAGGCAGCTGTGAACCCTTAATTTTGCACCTTCCAGTACGTGTTTGAACCTTAGAAGCACTTAGGCTAGATAAGCAAACCTTCAAAAGTTAAAAACTCTCAAAATGGGAAAATTAAAATATTTCTTTTTGATATTTGAACCCTTTCAAATCATCTGAGACTGGGTAACAAGTACAATGCAACTGAAATCTTGAAAAACGGACGAGAAACGAGTAAGAATGGGCAATAATGGCAAAATGGGCCAAAACAAGCCTGTTGCCACAAAGGGTTGTGGCATTGCTGCAAAGGCCTTTGTCAAACCACAAAGGCTTATGCGGTAGTGCCCCAAAGAGCTATATAGCACTGCAAAGCTCTCTGCAGCAACTCTTGTTAAAATCCAATTTTTTGCAATCCCATATCGAATATGAACAACTTCTATACTTCAACTCTCCCTCTATATATAGAAGACCTCTCCACACTTCAAAACATCAACTTCTAGGGCTTAAAAAGCATTACTTCAAGCAAAACAATTTGCATTTGCTCCTTGCTTTGCAAAGTAAGTTGTGGGGTTTCTCCTTGATTCCTACCTAACTAGTTTAAGGCTTTCTGCCCGCCGTCCGAGGCTATCCGTTGCCTACCAAGGCTAGTCACCACCCAAGGCTAACTGCGGCCTGCAATCCAAGGCCAGTCGCCACCGGCAGTATGAGGCTATCCGCCGCCCACCGAGGCTAACCATCACCTGCCATCCAAAGCTAGTAGCCACCCACCAAAGTTAGTCGCCGCTCGCCATCTAAAGCTAGCCACCACCTGCCATCCTAAGCCAGCCGCCGCCTCCAGTCTAAAGCCAGTCGTTGCCCGCCATCCGAGGTAAGCTTCTTTTCCTTTAAATTTCTTTTGTCTAAATTTTCTTGCTTCTTGTAGTTAGTGGCTAGACTAAATTAACCCCTTTGCAAGAAGGGAGAACTATGTGGATTCTAATTCCTATTCAAAGAGATAAATAGGCATGCTTGGTTCATGCATCAAATCCAATTAAAATTAATCAACTATCCCCTTATCACCTTATTTACTTACTTTTGTGTTTGTTTCTTTGCTTTATTATTAGGATTAGTTTAAGGAATGTGTGACTTCCCTAGAAACCATAAGGGCTAGAGGAGGTATCCCCTATGTTTGGGACTTTATTTGTAATGTTAACTTTCTTTTGGACTGTTACTTGTATTTATTATTGGATATGTGGAATCAATGATCATGCATATTATAAATTGTCCATGCATTTTAAATTATTCATGAAATATATTTTAAGTCACTTTTATATTATTTGGCCAAACTTATTTTGTTAAATTAGACTAAAAACCTAGTCTCTGAAACTTTTTTGGTTTTGAGGCTAATGATCTTTTTTCTTTGGGTAATAATTGGAGTCAAATGGGTTTTTTCCTTATATTTTTCCAAATAAAAATAAATTAAAGTAGTGACTCTAAGAAATAATTTTCAAACCTATCAAAGAAAAGCCCGAGGGCTTCCTCGTGAGTTATTTCCCAAATGAGCATTTTGATTCCCTTTAGCAGATCAGACCAGTGCTCGGGCGAGGCCTCACAATAGGATAGTTTAATGATAATATGGTTTTCGATTTCAAAATCGCAATAGGAAAAAAGATAGGAATTACTCACCTCTCCTTACTATATTCTTCCAGCCAAGTTCAAACCATCTCAATTTGCACTCAACTCATTTTTTCCTTGACTCAATACCGCCTACACATAAAATCCCAAATCACATATCAAATACGATTCAATCCTTTATTTGTTTTTATTATAATCTATTCATGGAATCTTTATCAATTAAATCATCTATAAATTATTCTTATATACGTCCTATTATTCTAACGAAAATTCGGCAGTATTTTCTCTAAAATTGGACTGATCTCGCTGAAAATCAACAAACATCACAATTCAATTGTCCAACCCAGACCTCCAATATAACAAATAATCCCATCCACCATCTCATTTGAATATTCAAGTAAGATAATTTAAGAGTTCTTATAAAAGCATAAATTCACTATACATAAAGAAATTCATTAGTTATATAATTCATATCTCATATTATACAAATTCGTAGGAATACTTTAAATTAATTTAACCATATAATCATACATATCATAATTGTATATTAACTAATATATATATTTAAGAAAAATTACATAAATAACTTTCTTATTTTTTAATCAAACTGACAATAAAACTATATACGATTATTATTAATAAATTCATAAAATTCCCATAATATTGTTTCATTTGCTTAATAAAATTATTTTAATATTATCTTTGTAATAATATATATATATATATATATATATATATATATATATATATATATATATATATAATAATTTAAAGGAAAATTCATATAACCTACAAATAATCAACTATATAATTAAAAGAAAATCATCAATGATTTAATTTCATTTTAAACAATTTTTATACAATTTTGTAATGATTTTTTATCTATCAAATTAACACCAAAAATAACTAAATATAAACAAATTAATAATTTTTTAAGCATTTAAACATTAGGATTAACTTAACAAAAATGCGTTCTAAACTCACTGTAATCGAATCTTTACAATCTAGCTTCAGAATCAGAACATACGTGTGAAGAATGACCAGCTGGAGCATCTCTGTCACCAGCAGCGCGTGGACCCATGCACCAGCGATCGTCCGGCAACATACTGCCGCTAAAGGTGGCGGACAGAAGTGGGATTGATGCGGTCTTGTTCATCTCGATGTCAATAATTCGAATGTGCACTTCACTCTCTCTCACTGGCCGTTGTTTTGTCAGAAAACGGCCAAAAAAGCTCCATTCTTCCAATTCTCTGATCTGGCATTTCGGTGAGTGTTAGGAAACAAGGCTAGTATCAAATTAAAGACCATGATGAGATTGTTCCATAGCCACCAGAATCGCCTTTATCCACCACCGGAATCGCAAGTTAAAACCTCGGCACCAACGAAACTTTGTCTTACTTGTTTGCTATCGTTCACCATTCTTTCTCACCGCCACTACTTCCCTTGTGGTCGTCGGACACTCAACTTCCATCTAGTGTAGGCAGTGCAGTCCACTGCTGGCCAGTGCTTGCCCAGACAACCCTCTCTCTCTCTCTCTATTGGCTCTCCCCTCCCCTGCTCTCCCTCTTCTCGTTCTCTACTGCTCTTTTCTTTTTTTCTCTTTTTTTTTTCATTTCTGTTTATACACATATACATATATAATTTTTTTTTCCATCTTATATATATATATATATATTATATATATATATATATATATATATATATATATATATATATATTAACAATTTACACAATTATTATTATTATTATTATTATTATTACCATCATCATCATCACTACTGTAAAACCAAACAAAATAACATATTTTTATTTCATAATACTTTCAAAATTAATAAAAACCAAATTTATATGAAAAAATTTTCTTAAATTATATTTTATTTTATTTTATCACAAATATCTTTATTAATAATATTTTCATTTTTTTATACTCATTTTTAATAAAATTTATCATATTAAACCAAAATTTTATTAATACTTAATTTCTTAAAATACTCTCATTCCATAAATTTATTTTAAAATAATCATATTTCTTATTAAAATGGAAATCCAAAGATTACGAAAAAATTGGGTTGTTACAAAAATGAAGAAATAATCAACTGAGAAAGAAAGAAAAAGAAATTTTATTTGTGATAAATGGAGAGAAGAAATTGAGAAAAAGATAAAAAATAAGAAAGAGAAGAAGTGTGAAAAAAAATGATGAGAAAGAGAGAAGAAGCTCTTTTGGGCTCTTTTTTTTTTTTTTTTTTTATATGCCATTTACCGATTAAATTTCTATTAGTAAATTTTTCAAATGAAAATTTAGAGGGAAATTTCCTTTTAAAATTTTCATTTACCAATAGATTACTGACTAAATTTTCTGTCAGTAATTTATTTATTTTTAAAAAATTTAGTGAAAATTTGAAGGAAAATTTTTCTCTAAAATTTTTATTTACTGTCACATCCCACTCTAGGGATGGACAGTCCTAGGGATTGGGTAAGCCTAAAGCCACCTAAACCCGTAGAACCCCGGATTATTCTGTTAAACAATTAGCATCCACAGATATACAATAAACATTCTAATATTTATTAATATCCATTTAATTTACATATAATTTATACATTTAATATTTATTACAGTTTCCAGTCTAAACTATACTAAACCACCAAGTACCATGGAGTTTCTAATATTTACAACCATCAAAATAATTACGAATATTACATGATAGGTTCCACGCAGGAGGGAGAAGCTTTGCTGGAACCACTGATCTACTCACCACCTGAAAATTTATAAACCACTAAAATAATGAGATAAAATCCCAGTGAATAATATACACATACATATATATACAAAATAGAAGGATAAAAGAGCAAAGAGAGGCAATAGTTTAAATAAAGGTATGAACGTAAAGATGAAAATCACATTGGCTCTCAAATGACAGAATTCACTGAATCACACATTTATAATAAGCAGAGGCTACTATCTTGGTAGCATGCTTTTCCCACATATAGTTGATCAGACTATATGGCTAGGGGCTTAACCCTCCCTAGCTCGGGTTTATAATTCATTGTGTACAATGTCTAATGCAAAATTTATGCTACTCCATCAGATGAGTAGCTCTGTCATTTGATATCCAATCAAATCACAGGGTTTACTTCAAAATTAAATTCAAAGAAAAGGGATTAAACAACATAAATTCATTTGAAGAATCAAAGTCATTCGAACATATCACAAGGTGCTACAAAGTCGAACAAGGTAATTACAAAGAAGCAAACAGGTTTCAAAGATTGCCATGAACAATTAGAAATTCAATGTAAGCCATAAGGTATTCCAAAGCAAGAAGGAATCAATGAAAAGGAAGCAATTCAGATTCAAAAGATCATCAATGAGCATTTCACAAGCAAATATCATATAAGGGTATAAGTTCATTTTGGCATGAACATATATATACATATGCATATATTACTCACCAATGAAAAATGGAACCCGAAGCTTTATCCCTTAATCCTCAACCTCCTTATCTTGATCCTTAGAAGCTAAAAGAAGCAAAATACATTATTTTAATACTAAATATTATTGAGAATACTTAAACTAATATCAATAAATGCATGATTTATGTTTATTTTTCTGTTTTGAACATTTAATTTGTTTTCTTTAATTCTTTAATTTAATTTAGCTACATTTATGTTTATTAGCAATTTAGGCATACATAACCTATTTATTACTTTAGGGATGATATATTATGGAATTTACATATTAGATATTTTCTTGGTAATTTTGTAGCAAGCATTGGATTTTCTTTGGAACATTTTATAGAACACTTGGTGGGCATAACTTTGATTATATTTTGGAAGAGTTTTGGGGCAAATTGGAAGAAGCCCAAATTGCCCTACATAAGTTCACATTGTCAATAATATATTCCACAACTCATTTGGGATTTAAAAGCCAAGCAAAGGGGTCATTTCAACATGGAAAATCATGAGAAAAATCAAGCATAAACAAAGGCAAATTTTGCCTCCTAGGGTTCGGCCAAACATGGCCTTTTCAAGGGGAATTCTATAATTCAAACTAAGGTTATTTCCAAGGTATTTGATACTAAACTAACACATTCAAGCAATAAAATTGGAAGAAAACAACCTTGAAGTGGGACTTTGAACATATAGGTAGAATTAATGATTTTAGGCAACCTATGTATTTTTCTTCAAATTCAATGATTCTAATTGTTGGAATTCATTCCTTAAGCATTAGATTTAACTATTCTTAAGTCTTTTTAGGTGAATTTAAAACTTTAGCAACAATTTGATTTGAGATATGTTTGAAAAGTTAGGATGTTTTCCATGCCAAATACACTAATTTATCACATAATTTTCATACTAAATCATTTTTTCCACTTACTAACATCTATTTCTATGAATTAAAATGAAGAAAAGTGAACTAACCTTTCTTTTCTCAAAATGGAAAATTTCTTCCAATCTCCATTTCTTCAATTCCTTGCTTATTTCTCACTTAATTATTGGTGGGAAGTGATTTGGATGATGGAAGGGGTTATTTGCTATAAATTTGTAATAGTTTTTCTAAGGAAAATTGAAAGAAGAAAAATGGAGAAAAAGGGCTAGGGGGTTTCGGCCAAAGGAGAAGCAAAAAGAGAGAATTCTGATTTTTTGTACAGAAAATTCTGGAAAATCTGTTATATGGACAGGATTTAGTCAAATTACAGTTTAGTCCCCCAATTTTTTTAAGTTATGCAATTTGGTCCTTGCAAGTTACAGTTTGGTCCTTCTCCATACATTTTTAAATGTTAATATTAAACTTAACTAAGCTTTAATTAAGGTATTTATTCACTTTTAGATTATTATTCAAAAATTATAAATTTCACTAAACAAATTTCAGAAAAAATAGTATTTTAAGTACTTTTACAATTTGATATAAATATGGTTTCACTATGGTTTTATTTATATTTCTCTTTGGTTTTACTTAGGTTTCTTATACTTTTCATACATTCAAATGCTATGCAAACATTTTATGCAATTCCTTAATATTAACTTCGAATTAAAATTCTAAAATTCACTACCTAACTAAAGCTAATTTCTAGGATGTTACATTTACCGTCTAAAATTTTGGTCGGTAAATTTACCGACAAATTTTTTTTCAATAAATTGAAAAGTTTTTATAAGTAAATTAAAGAAAATTTTACTCTCTAATTTACTGACTGAAATTTTAGTTGGTAAATTTCCAACAAAAAATTTTTGTTGGTAAACTAGATAGTTTTTATAAGTAAATTAAAGAAAATTTTGCTTTTTAATTTACTGACAAAAAGTTTTGTCCGTAATTTAAAAATTTTTCTGTAAATGAAAAAAATTTGCTCTTTACTTTACTAACTAAAACTTTTGTCAGTAAATTAAAAAGCTTTTATAAGTAAATAAAATAAAATTTTGCTTTTTATCGACTAAAATTTTTGTTGATAAATTTATCCACTAAAAATTTTGTCAGTGAATTATTGCTAATATTTTTTGTCTTATTTAGGGATAAAACTCGACTGTCGATAAATTTTTATTAGTAAACCATCAGAAATATGTCAGTACTTAAAATAAAGAAAATTTTCGTACGTCATCAGTATTCTGTTGGTAATTTAGTAAATTTACTAAGAAAATTATGTTCATCGGTAAACTATGATTTTCTTGTAGTGGACTAATTTCATCGATACAATTGAATAATATTGTAAAAATTAATTATATAATAAAGTGATAAGTGATAAATATGATTATTATAAAAATTAAATTTGATAGTAAATTTTCAATGAATCTACAACATACTACCAATAAATTTACATTTTATGTTTAATGAATTTATAACTTATCATATATGAATCTGCATAACAGTAAAAATTCATTATCATATAAAAGATAAATATGATATTTTATAAAAATGTAAAATTATCCTTAAAAACCATTTTAAAACATTAACCATAAAATGTTAAAATTTATAGAAAAAATTACATCAAAAAATTTTATGCAAAATAAAATTTTAATTCATTAGTTTTTATAGATGTTCATGATATTAAAATTAATTATCATTATAAGAATTAAATAAAAAAAATTCAACCATTAATGTAATTTTTTCTTATAGAAATTAATATAAATTTAATTAGAGCAATTAAATAAATAAAAAAACTCAACTATTAATAAATTTTTTTTAGAGAAATAAAATAAAATAAATATAATTTTAATTACAAATATTACAAATAAATAAAAAAGCAAAAGAAACTTAGAATAACTAAAAAAGAAAAAAGAAAAACTAAAAAAGAAAAAAAAAATTGAAGTTGGGAATCAAACCTGCAACTTGAAGGTTGAGAGGCTAAATTGACAACTAGTTACAGAAATTGCTTTTTTTTTTTTTTAAATATTTTTGTTACATATATAATAATAATTAATATGTACCATGTGACCATAATGCATCAAAGCCTTAAGTTTAGAATATAATTTGCCTATATAATAAGAGTAATAAAATTTATATTTAAAGGATCTTTCAAACATAAATAAAATAATAAATATTGTAAACTGAAAATAAAAATTCTATATTGATTTTTGTTATTATTTTCATTTTTTATTATATACTACATGTAGTGATATATATTTATGATATTATATTTTTTATTAAATTTAATATTTACTTATTTAATATATTAATAATTATTCACATTATCATTAACTCTTGAATAATTGTTGTATGATTTTATCTCATATCAAGTGAATTAGACTCACTATATCAGATTATATATTGTTAATGATAATTTGATATATCGGCGCATTAATTACAATATATACACATGATTCAATTACTTAACTACCATATTTAATTTATATGGTATTTATAATTTAATATAAAAAATCATAATTAAACTGTTCATAATATAAAATGATGGACAAATTCACCTGAGATTTTTTTCCACATCATCTTACCCCTGAGACAATAGTTGATATAGCAGTAATAGTTTTTTATTTATTTAAATTAGGATCCAACAAGGGACGATAGTTACATACGTATATCATTGCTTAAAAATATTATGCATTAGTAGTAAATCCGTGCATTTTGTAGGCTAATTTTTTGTTCAATAAAATCAATTGATTCACTAACCATATTTTTTATATTTATTTGGAATCAATTTTCAACTGTAAATTCTGTGTCTAACAAAAAGAAGAAAAAAATAAATAAATAAACCAGTGGACTACTCAATTGGCAACGATGCCATTTTACCCATCTTTACTGAAATAGGAGAAATAATGAAAGGCCATTTCACTCATCAACGGCCCGGCCTACGAGGCCTTATCTCTCTTTAAAAAAAAAAAAAAAAAAAAAGATTTCTACGTCAATGTCTAAAAAAGACATTAATACCATATTTTACCATTTAACTAGTTTTCTCATAAAAATCGTTCTTTGACTCTTTTTTATGAAGTTCGGTTCTTAAAATGTTTTTATGCTTTGCCAAGCTTTATTGCATTGAATATCAAAATACGTGCAACACAAATTTTACCATGATTTTCTTCATATCAATTACTATATCTAACCAATAGATCCCTTGAGTTTGACTATAATTTTTTTATCCATTTATAGCTGTCACTTATTTCATTAATTAAAAACTTTCACTTGTTATTTTCAACACACCAATTTGGTCCCAAAAGAAAAAAAAAAAAAAATTCAACACACCAACATTGTTTAGGTTCTAGACCAACAATTACTTTTTTAATTATACTGCTTAATCCACTGCTTTTTTAATATATAGTTAATTAGGTAAGATTTAAAGAAAAAAATTAAAAAGGTTAATGAATTAAGACTCGATTTAAGTTAAAAGAAGATGAAGAAATGAAAGGAAGGAATACTTAACTAATATAGAAAAATAATAAAAATTAACAATAGTAAAAAATTTAATAATAAGAAAAAAATTTGTTCATTTTTATACATTTTAATTTATTGATTTTGTCAATATTTTTGCTATCTACAAATATTTTGATAAATTGACAATAATATCAAGAAGCGTTGTATTTAAACTCGAGAGAAAAAGTAATTAACTAATGTTTTTATTTTATTTTAACTTGAAAACATGATGTAATTTAAAATATATAAACTTATGTTTATGTTGTACTTTAAGATAAGTTCACCTTATTAATATAAATCATGCCTTTTTTTATATTCCAATTGTCACATCTCGATTTCGAAACGTAACGGTCCTAGAGTTTGGATAGGCCATTGGTTACCGAAAACCTGTAGAATCCGCTAGCTCTATCCTCTAATGGAAATTTGGCAGTATGACGATTGCAATTTAATATAATCCCAAAACACGAAATCAATAAATAACAATTATAACACTCCCACTATGTCATCCTTATACCCTCAACTTCATCAACATTACCATTTTTCCCCATACATTCATTAACTTATATCACAATATATAATATTATTTAAGTCACTCATTGTTTTACTCCTTAATTTAACTATTCCATCACATACATATATACATACATTCATTACACATCATTAATTTAACATTTTAAATTCTATGGAGCAGCCAAGGTTATCTATAAACTACTTATTTACATAACAAAAGTATGTACATTTGTTTATAATATTATAAGCAAAGTTATATTCTTCTTTTCTTTTAAGCATCAAGTGAGGATAAAACTTAAGCTTCTCGATAAGTGCTAAATTCGTGAAAAGAAAAGTATATAGGGAATGGGGTGAGTAAACTTAGTGAGTATGTACTATATTACCATACTTGTAGCATAGAGGTCAATCCGGTTTTGCAAAGATGGTACGAATATATATATCATGAATAAACATCAAGAAAGGAAATTCAAAGTAGCAATATTTGAATGACTAATTAACGAATGAGTACTAAGATAATAGAACTAATGCATAGAACAATATCATTAGACTAGCAGAAATAAGGTCTAATACTAATGAGAGTGAAATTACTCTTCATCACATTTTATTTGTGATAAA
This sequence comes from Reutealis trisperma, assembly GCA_947687605.1. NCBI lineage: Eukaryota > Viridiplantae > Streptophyta > Magnoliopsida > Malpighiales > Euphorbiaceae > Reutealis > Reutealis trisperma. The sequence goes on from CANTUT010001595.1 coordinate 52,384, forward strand.
TGCTCCTTTTATAGAGCAATCTCACACTACCTATGCCGGGCGAGCCAGTCTGTGCGACTAGGATAATATCTTCTCCCGGTTGGAATTAATACAGTGTACACAGCCTGGTGTTCCCCACACCGGATAAGAGGATTTTTGCCTTTCAAGGTCATTAATTAGTACTTTTTTTTATACCAAGATATTTGGATAGTTGACATTTTAGAGATAGCATTTCTATCATTTCCAATGAGTTTCAAGTAAAGAAAATGAAATTCACAAATTGATTATCGAATCAGAATTATTGAACAAGTCTGTTAACGAGATGCGAATGAATCAACATTGATCATAAATGAGTAACGGAGATTATTCAAATAAGTTTCTAAGTAAGTAGTGTTTCAAGGTTTTCATGGAATGTACAACAATTAAGCTCAATAAGAAAAGAAAAGAGGTTATACAAATATTATAATATAGGATACACTCACCTTAACTCATTTAACTTTGGCAATAAAGGCAATAGTAAGATCCTTTTTGTTCCTCTTACTCCCCCTCTTGCTCTTTATTTTCTTTAGACTTCTTAGATTGTTCTACATGCCAATAGACATATATATTAGGTTTAACACAATAATGGCAATACCAAATGTTAATTTCTAGTTTCTGCCTATAGTATATCTACTAACCCAACAGTGTTGTGCCTACCATAACTTAAGTTATAGAAATTCAATTGCATTTATTCTTGAAATATTAGAAAGATAACACTCATAGTACAACATATCAAAATTTTAGCCAATTTTGAGCTCTACACAAAATTTGGTGCAATTTCCAACATAGCCCTGCATCACTGTCCTAAACAAATTGAGCTGGTCTTAAATTTATTAGCATACTCACAATTCTTAAGTCTGATATCCTAACCATTCTACAAGGTAAAATATAACATATTAAGGACCATTTATTAGTTTGGAGTTTGGTCAAATTTTGTCTCTAAAGCCCTTCAAACAGTTACTCAATTTTTGTGTCTCTATTAATCCTGCATATGGAGACAGCTCTAATTCAAACTCCGTAACTCTCAAATTACTCTGAATATCCTAAATCTCTTTCATTAGGTTATTTTTCACATTTATATTTGCAATTCCCAATTTTGTCCAAGACAAATTTTGACTTTAAGGTCCTTGAATTGGAGCCTAAAATTTCAGCAGTCAACTCCTCACTAAACCAAACCCTAAGTTTTCTTCATGAACCCTTCTTCCCATCACCTCTACTCTAATTCCCCTTACATAGATATCCTCAATTCAATCCATACCTCAAATAGCCATATATCCTTCATTACTTTTCCAACTCAAATCCAAATATCAAGCAAGAAAATGAATTTTCTAAAGAAAACATAACATATGTAAATAGAAGCATGAAACCAATGAGTTTAATTCTTGAACTCACCTCAACTTAGCTTTCTTGCCTCTTTAGCTTTTCCTCTATTGTTGTTATCCTCACTTCCTCCTTCCCAAATCTTCTTTCTATATGCTTAAGTTAAATGGCCAACTTTTGAGTAGGTAAGTTGAACTTATCCCATATGTATATTTTTTTTCTTTTTCTTTTTTTTGTTTTATGTATGACCAAAATTGAAATTGTCAAATTCACTATTTTCCTTTGATTTTTAGTAGCAACCTCTAATTTATAATTATTTTATTTTATTTTATTTTTTTAAAAGTTAAATGTCAAAGACAATGATTATATATTTTGTCTAAATCTCAAAATTGTCATTTCCTTAAATTTAATTACTCTAAATTATCTATTATTGCCTCTTAATATTTTTAACTTAATTTTTAGAGGGTTTTAAGAATATAATTAATAATTCATTCATCAAATTTTCCTAAGGCAAAACCTAAGAAAAATCGCAAAATCAAAATTGATCGATTTCGCATTTACCTTACCGATTCTCGGACTTATATCCAATTTAGGATTTTGGTTCCTAGTTCTCTATTCTTTCCCATAATTTCTCCATTCTAATTAGTTTTGGACTACTCCTTGGCCTCTAGTGGTCTAAGAACACCTAGGTTGTTACACTCTAGCCCCCCAAAAAACAAAAATTCCTCCTTGAATTTTAAAACTGGAAAACGTACATTTATTCTTGAAATAGATATGAATATTGATGTTGTATCTCTTATTAACTTTCCCATGTGCATTCTTCAATGCTATGATTTTGCCATTGTATGTTGACCATTTTAATTTCTTTATATTGCAGCTTCCTTACTTGTCTATCAATAATGGTGATTGGAACTTCATTGTATGATAAATCTTGATCTATCTCCACTTTTTGCGGTTGTAGAATATGGGATGGATTAGGCAAATACTTCCTTAACATTGGTATATGAAATACTGGGTGTATGTGTGCTAGGTTAGGTGGCAGAGCCAACATTGCCAACTCGATCTAAAATTTTGAAAGGCCCAATGTATCTCGGTGATAGTTTCCCTTTCTTTTCGAATCGCATTATACCTTTCACTGGGGATACCTTTAAAAAGACATGATCTCTTACTGCAAAGCTTATATCTTTCCTCTTTGAATCTGCATAGCTCTTTTGGCTGCTAAATGTCATCTTCAATCTTTCTCTAATAATGGGAACTTTTTCCATTGTTTCTTTTATTTAATCTAGAGCTTTTACATGTTTTTCTCCCACCTCCATCTAGCATACTAGCGACCGACATTTTCTTCCATATAAAGCTTCATACGGTGCCATACTAATTGTAGAATGGTAGCTATTATTATAGGCAAATTCTATTGGAGGAAGATACCTATCCCAGTTACCTCCAAAATCCAACATGCACATTCTCAACATATCTTCTAATGTTTGTATGGTGCACTTGGATTGCCCATCTATTTGTGGATGAAATGTTATGCTGAAGTTTAATTAAGTTCCTAGTGCCTCTTGCAATTTCTACCAAAATTGTGAAGTAAATTATGGCCCTCTGTCAGAGATGATTGACATTGGTACTCCACGCAGACTGACAATTTCATTTAAGTAAAGTTGCGCATATTGTGCTACTGAGTATGTTGTCTTAACCTTTAAGAAGTGAGCAGAATTTGTCAATTTGTCTACAGTCACCCAAATTGAATCATAACCTCTTAAGGTCTTTGGCAATCCTACTATAAAATCCATCATAATACGTTCCCATTTTCATTTAGGTATTTAATTTCTTGTAGCAAACCAGATGGTTTTTGATGTTCTGTCTTTACTTATTGGCACGTCAGACAAAAGGCATGAACTTAGCAATATCCTTCTTCATTCCTGGCCACCAATAATATCCCTTCAAGTCATGATACATCTTGGTAGCACCTGGATGGACATTGTATGGAGAATAATGTACTTCTTTTAATATTCACTCTCTCAATCCCTTTACATTTGGTACACACAATCTATGTCCATACTTTAACACTCCATCTTCTAGCTTGAAATCTTTTATCTATCTAGCTTTTATTCCCTCCTTCAGCTTAACAAACTAAGGATCTTTGTCTTATGAAGTTTTGATTTCCTTAATTAACTAAGGTTTCAATCAAAAATATGCAATCAACACTTATGACTCTGAAATCTCCAATTGAAGTCCCTTGTCAAACAATCCTTTTAACTCTTTCACATTGGCCTTTTTGATGCAACCACATGAGATAAACTTCCCATTGATTTTTGACTTAATGCATCCACGACCATATTAGCTTTTCCAAGATGATACAAAATTTGACAATCATAATTTTTAATAATTCTACCCATCTTCTCTGCTTTAAATTTAATTCTTTTTACTTCAAAAGATATTGGAGACTTTTGTGATCAGTGTAAATTTCACACTTCTCACCATATAGATAGTGCCTCTATATCTTAAGGGAAAAAATGACTATCACCATCTCCAAATCATAAGTAGGATAATTCATCTCATGCCTCTTAAGCTGTCATGATGCATAAGTAATCACCTTCCCATTCTGCATAAGTAAATAGCCCAATCCTACTTTAGAAGCATCATAATAAATAGCAAAACCATTTGATCCTTTTGTTAATGCTAATACTGGAGCTATAGTGAGGCTAGTCTTCAGTTGTTGAAAACTCTCTTCACAAGTGTCATCCCACTTGAATTTCACTTGCTTTCTTGTCAATTTAGTTAATGGAGCAGCTATTCTGGATAAGTCCTTGATAAACGTTCCATAATACCCTATCATTCTGAGGAAGCTACGAATCTCAATGACATTTATGGGTTTTGGCTAATTTAACACAGCTTCCACCTTCTTAGGGTCAACTTGAACTCCCTCATTACTCATAACATGTCCCAAGAAGCAAACTTGCTCTAACCAAAATTCACACTTCGACAATTTAGCATACAATTCATTCTCCTTCAGAGTTTACAACACTATCCTCAAGTGCTCTTCATGTTCCTTTTTGCCCTTAGAGAAAATAAGAATGTCATCGATAAATACAATGAAAAACTTATCTAGATATGGCCTAAATATTCAATTCATCATATCTATGAAAGTCGTTGGAGCATTCGTAAGTCCAAATGGTAACATCATAAACTCATAGTGCCCATATCTAGTCCTAAATGTAGTCTTGTATATGTCTTCATTTCAAATGTGAAGCTGATGATACCTCGACCTAAGATCAATTTTCAAAAAATGACTTGCTCCTTGTAGATGATTAAATAAATCATCAATGCTCAGTATGGGGTATTTATTATTTATGGTCACTCTATTCAACTATCGATAATTTATACACAACTAGAATGATTCATCTTTCTTCTTAACAAATAAAACTGGTGTACCTCACAGTGAACTACTCGGCCTTATAAACCCTTTATCCAATAACTCTTATAGCTAGACTTTAAGCTTTTTCAACTCCACTGGTGCCATATGATAGTTGAGTCCCTGGAAGAAGTTTGATGCTAAACTCTACCTCCCTTTTGGGTGGTAATCCTGGCAATTCTTTAGGAAATACTTCTGGAAAGTCCTTTATAATAGGTATCTATTGCATCTTAACAGAAACTTCTCTTGTATCAATCATATGTGCTAAATATCATTGATCTCTCTTTTTCAACAATCGTCTAGCTCTAAGCTGATATCATATTAGAAAGAAGATTATTTTTCTCACCTTGGAATACTGACTCCTCAGTTCCTTCCTTCTTAAGCACTATCCTCTTTTCACTACAATCGATGGAAGCATCATAACTAGATAACCAATCCATTCCTAATATTACATCTAGATCCAACATGGACAAGTCAACTAAATCTACTGGGAAATTCCTATCTCCAATTTCTACCTTCTAAGATGGATACACATAATCTACATCTATGTTCTCCCCTAAGGGTGTACTAACCTCCAAAGGAACTTCCATCAATTCTTTATCCTTTCCTAACTTCTTTGCAAAATAGGGGGAGAGAAAAGAATGCGTCGGCCCCAAATCAAACAATACATGAGCTTTAACATTATGAATAAGGATAATAACTATCACTGTAGCATTAGCATTTTGAGCTTCGTGCTAATTAAAGGCATATACTATGCCTTTTCCTCGACCTTCTATTGGTTGTGTTGTTCCAGATGCTTATCCCTAACCTCTTCCTCTACTTCTAGTGTTCCTTATTTCTTGTCTCAACATTTGAACAGTAGGTTATGAAGCTACCGAAGTACCCCTTTATGTCCTTTAGAAAGGACAATCTTTTATAAAATGGCCCATCTGACCACACTTCAAGCAAGCTCATGAGTCCATTCTACAAGTTCCCATATGTTTCTTTTGACAAGTAGTACAAGTCTGAGAAGTGTTTACATTTCTTAGAGTGGAAGATACGAAAGTCCCCCTGCCATATCCTCTACTACTACCCCCTCCTCTCGGTTGGCTGTAACTTGTTGCTAAAATGTGTGTCCATGAGCTCTAGGTTGACAACTACCTCTTTAACTTTTGCCCTTATTCTTTTGCTGTTGCTCTATTTCAGTCCTTTCTTCCTTGTGCTTAGTCTCCATCTAATTTACTTTATCTATCAACTTTGAAAGAGATTCAAATTCAATTACACACAAGGCATTGTGCAATAGTGCAATTAGCCCCCTCCTAAACCTTCTTATCCTTATAGCTTCTGTTGGCACAAAATCTCCAGCATACTTACTCAACTTGTTGAACTCTTTTGCATACTTAGATATTGACATTCCTCCTTGCTTTAGTCTCTCAAATCTTGCAATTTTATTTTCTCGCTCTCCCTTTGCTAGAAACTCATCTATCATTTGCTGTTTGAATTGTTCCCAAGTAGGTGAAGCATTCCTTTATAATCAATTCTCTACATGATTTTTAAACTAAGTCCACTTATCATCCTTTAGTAATTGTCCCACCAATTCAATAGCATGTGCATCCAAGCACGGTAATCACCACACCATCTTCTCTACTACTTGTAAGAATCCATGCGGTTTCTCTCCATCCTCACCACAGAATTTAGGTAATCCCATTTTCACGAAATTAGACATTGAAACTCCTCCATCATCCAATGCTTATCTAGCCATTTGTCGGGGAACTGGAGCATCCACTAGTGCAGGTAGAGCTACCTCAGGCTATTGTTGTTGAGCTTGTCTTAGTTCATGTACTTCCCTTCTTAACTCTTCAAGTTCCTCTCTTAAAGCCTCATTGTTTGTAGGAGGAACTTGTCAATCCACCTCTTATACTCGCCATCAAACCCTTGGTGCCTCTCAAGTAGTGATGCAGCAACAAAAGCTACATCTGGAGTGATATTAGGAGCTATCTAACTATCAAGACGGGCCAGTCCCCTCCTCAGTTGCCCTCTTGGTCTCCCCTTAGGCGACATACTATAATAACAATGTAACACAATACCATCACTCTTTTACCATTAACTATAATACTCCATTAACCATACAGTCAAATATCATTTAACTAACAAATACAATTAAACACAAAAAAATAAGATAGGGAATAAAGATGCTATATATATAATCCTTCTTTTTATACATATTAACCTGTGACCCCTCAAAATTGCACTATTAGGATTTGGCTGCAGCTTGACACCTGCTAAGATTAGTGCGCTACGTAAAGCCAGTACGGTGGTCTCGCTAGCCGGTTAACGAGCAGGGGTCAAGAGTGCATCGCCTCATGGAAAAATAAATTTCTTAAATCTTTCACCTTCAAACAACTAGCACTCAATTATAAATTCATAGAATCAAACCAGACTCAAATTGGATTAGAAACATATCAAAACCGGCGAAAACAGTGCAAAACAGTGTCGATCCAAATGAGTCAGGGTCAGACCCTAACCCCAGTGGTGTGCCAGGCGTGCCACCAGGTACCACCTGACTGGTCGGTGATGCCAGTGGCACCCTTCACCTGTGCTTTATAAATAGAGCTTCCATTCAACTCTCTTGAGATGAATTTTGACATGATTTTTACGATAGAAATTCACCCATATTGCTTTTCTTTTCATGCTAAAATTGTGTTTAAAAATTGATACTAAATTTGTCATTCCAAATTCTTTTAATTTGCAATTATTATTCTGTTTTGCTAACCTTTTCTTTTTAAGGTTCAACTTCAGGATTCCCAAATCCATGGTAAGGCTTAGATCCGAAGTTAAACTTGACCCATTCATCTAAAGGTCAAAGAAAACAAAGGTATAATCCCTTCTTTTCTTTCCATTTCTAAAATTCTAAATTCAGATATAGAATTCTCTATATTCTATCTTTTTTTTAGGTCTAAAATAGAAAAGATTTAAAATTTATTAATTTAAAAATCAAAATTAAATTAATAAACCAAACCAATTTTTTTTCAGAACCTCTCCTTTGTAAGAAGGAAAAACTGCATGGGGTTTGATTCCTATTCAATAGGATACATAAGCTGCCAAATTGTAAGGCATCAACTCCAAAATGTTTTTCAATAACATTTTTCCTTTTCATATTTATAGTTTAAGTTTTATTTTACTTTATTATTTATTTGTATATGTGCTTTACTTTCAATTCTTTATGTCCATCTCTTTAATTTAGTTGAGGAATATGTGCTTTTCCTAGTACCCATAAAGATTAGAGGAAAGATCCTCTTTATTTCACTCATTTCAATTTTCTAATAATTAAGTAGGATTTATTTTTGCTTATTTATTTACAATTGTCATTTCATTTTACCATCTATAACTGTTTCATTCATTATTTATACTCTTGTTCATGCATACATTAAAATTACCTGGTCCTCGAGTCCTCTTTGTTCACTCATGGATTAGTGCTTTTCCATTGGGATAAATTAAACATTTTTAGAATTAATGAATTTGGATTCTCCTTTAATTTTCCCAATTAAAATAAGTAAATTAAAATGGTGACTCCCTTTTACAAATAAAAATTGCAAAACTCAATTTTTTGAACTCGTAGCGAGTTCCAATCATAGGGTTTCTTCCAAAGAGCATTTCGATTCCTCTCAGCAGATCAGACTAGTGCTTGGGTGAAGCCTCACAGTTGGCAACTCCACTAAGGACTTCAAAATCTTTTTCAAATAAAAGATAAAGTGGATTACTTTTGGTAAAATACCAAGTTTGGTTTTAATGTGAAACAACTCTTTTCATGCATCACTAAATTGGACTCCTTGTAAAAAAAAAAAAAAAAAAAAACCTAGCTTTCTTAGGTCTGCTTGCCAATAGTGAAATCATCTAGACCACAACATATCCTCTAATCCTTTTAGAGGTGTAACGAGTATGCACGTACCATCAAACCCACGTGAGGCTCCTTATCTCATATGTGGTTAGGTATATCGCATCTCTAATGTAATACGTTCCCTTCAAACCATCCTAACTCTTTCATGTAATGACTTATAGAACATTCCTTTAGGATTGTATGCACCATAATACTAAACTTGGTATTTCATGAAACCTTTTTCAATCATGCATACATGTATGCATAGCTGGAACCTTGTGAGGAGTCAAAAACCTATCCAAACATCTTCACACCCAAAACCCATTAGTCCACCTAAACCTATGGTCAAAACCTAAAATCCATGGTCCATCTCAACCTATGGTCAAAAATTCAAACCTATAGTAAAAATAAAACTAACCATGGTACGTTTATTTGTACCCAAAATTTAACCTAACTTTACCCCCCATAATGCTTATCCAAGCTAAACACCAACCTAGCTTCATCCTTATCCATAATCCTTTCCTAAGCTCAACACTGACCTAGCTTTTATCCTTCATAATTCTTATCTAAGCTAAACACTAATCTAGGTTCATCCTTATTCATAAGCCTTACCTAAGCTAAACACTAACCTAGCTTCATCCTTATCCATAATCCTTACCTAGCTTCATCCTTATCCATAATTCTTACCTAAGCTAAACACTGACTTACCTTTCATCTTTCATAATTCTTACCTAAGCTAAACACTGACCTACCTTTCATCCTTTATGATTCTTATCTAAGCTAAACATTGACCTAGTTTTATCCTTATCCATAGTCCTTACCTAAGGTAAACGCTGACTTGGCTTCATCTTTTACAATACTATCTAAACCTATGGCCCATCTAAGCCCATGGTCTAGTCCAATTAACTCATCGTCCAACTATCACTAAACCCATAGTCCACCCAACCTCTAAATTCATGGTCCCTCCATCTTTAAGCCCGTACTAAACCATCCATAAATTGCAAATTTAATTACTTGAGGCTAAACTCTAACCTAGCCTTCCTAACTAAACTTTAGTTCCTCAAAACTAAAATCTGACCATGCTACTCAAAGCCAAAAATTTGACCTAGCTACTTGAAGCTAAAATTTGACCTAACCACTTAAAGCTAAAATATTGACCTAGCTGCCCAAAGCTAAAATCTGACCTAGCTCCCTTAGCTAAAGACCTACCTAGCTAACATCATACACCTCCACCCTCATCTTTACCCATACACTATCAACTTAACCATAAGACACCATCATCCATTACCATTAAACCTAAGGTCCTTAGTTTATCATACCCCACCATAACCATTTTTTCCAAAGCTTGATACTAACCCAGTTCCTTTTCCCTTTTAAAGGTTACAATATATTTACTGGGTTCGACAAAGATGTGATGAATAAGATTCTAGCCAAACTATTGGAGCAACAAGAAGAGTTATTCAAGAGACAAACAACCTAAATTCAGGCCTAATTGCAAGCCCAAAGGGAGGCCGTACTAAATGATGTCCAAGACATGCTAAATCAGGCTGGCATAAACCAAACCCCAAATTTCACTCTCAAGAATCCACTCAACCAAGACCAAAATTTGGCATCAATTCAAGCCCATGTTTCTACTTCCTCCACCAAGCCAACCTCTTCATCACTTCCCTAACCTAATATCCTCCAAACAAACACTCTCTTCCATTTAGCTGAAGGAATGGTGGAGCCAAACACAGTAGAAGAAAGGTGGTGAGGTAAAATTTCAAACATTTTAAAATTTCACTTCGCCTAATTTTGGTCCAAAATTCATTCAAGCAATCAATCAATTTGTGTGTAAAACACATATGCATAGAAAGAAGAAGGAAGAGTAATCATATTACCTCTTGTAGGTTCCTTCTATCATATTACCTCTTGTAGGTTCCTTCTTTCTTTATCAAAGAGCTTCCCAAGTGTAAAGCCTTTAGATCATTCACACCTAGCTCACCTCCAAGTCTCCTCTTGGTTTCTTTAGTGTTTTTGAATCACTCTCTTGGTTGCCTAAATTGATTCAAGATTTTCCCTCAAAAACTTTTAGGATGTCAAAGTTTCTTTTTGGTTTGTTTTGGACTAAGCACATTTTCAATTTGCAAGCATTTGTTCTTTTATAAAGAACAAAGAAGAGAATTGAAGATCAAAAGAAAAATTGAAGAACATTTTCTTCCTTTTCTTTCTCTCTCTCAACTTTTCTCTCTAAAATACTTTAAAAATGAAAAATGATGTTCACTCTTATTGCAACATAAAAACTCAAAGTTTTTATATCTTTTAGAAGACTTAACCCTTAAGTCTTCACAAAGACTTAAATATTCTTTTACATTCTTCTAGCTCACCATTTGGTAGAAGTGCAAAGTTGGACTTTACTTCTTCAAATGGTGAAATGACCATTTTATCCTTTAGGGGGTAAAATGGACATTTCCATTATCCAAAAGATGTAATTATAATTTTAACCTTAGTAGAAAATTCTTTAACCCCTAAACCCATCACATGGGTCATGAATAGTGAATTTTTCCTAACCCCTAAATTGCCTCTTTTCCATATCACATATGTGCTTAGGCCACATCTCATGTGTTAAGAGTTTTTACTAAGCTTAAAATTAAGTCTTTGATTTAGTCGAAATCAATTTCAATTTAATCCTTCTCACTTACATCATATACAAATTAAGATTTAATTGAATAGAACCCTTCACAGATTAAACATTTAGACATGTTAGGGTCTTTGTAAATTTAATTACATGTTTAATCGTTTGACCACTAATCAATTAATTAAACACTTTAATTGATTATTATGGTAAACCTTTTACACTTGGAAGGTGATCACTATTGGGTGTGTGACTTTATAGGTTAATGTCTAATTAGCAATGGGAATGAGAAAACATTTTTCTCTACTAATGTGAAATCTCACTTCACATTTAGTCCCATAAGTCGTGAGTGACAGCTAACATTCCATATTGCGACTACCTAATTAGAAGTGAATGTTTATAGTTGATAACTTTAAACATCACATAGACCATAGATCATAAATTATCATGCACTAAAATCCCTTCATTAAAGATCCTAATCTCAACTAGGGTAATGGTTTATGTCAAACCCTAATGTGCCTCGATTCTATGTCCTTATCTCGATTCTAATTCTTAATGAAATTAGATTTCTATTAGTAACTCTTTCTAGTAAATCTTACTGTTCTAACTAGAAACTTTAGTTATATAACCAGATAGCATAAGATCTTAACTTCGTTTACTCAAGGTAATGAATTCTATCTTAGCAATTACTTACCTCCATACATAACAAATTAGAACTATCACATGCCATATATCCGTACATGAATAGTATGTCTATCTAAGCAGTAATAAATTCTAACCACCTATATGTGAGATATAGTATCTCTCAATTCACAAGATTATATGCACTATTATAACCTAGATGATGAATAATTGACAAGTAGTAAAATCCCATAATATTATCATTTAACATCACAGTTTGACTATTCATCCTATAAATATCCACATGTTTGTATCGACATCACATGTCAAGCATCATGAGACTCACTACCTCTATAATCATTTGTATCACATACTGATTATAGAAAATAAATAGAGGTGATGGTCTTTTGGAATTAATGATGCCCAGTCATTAATCCTATGACCACAAACATATTTAAAATATTTGTACAAGAGCGATCTGTCTCTCATATTCTCAATACTTGAGAATAGATCCTCTTACAAATACTTAAGGACTATATTCAATAATATGAAACCCTTTTCACATTATGAATATATTTATTGTGTGCCATTGGGAATTAATATCAACTATGACATAACTATTATATGACTCTTAGGACACATACAACTATCATTAGCACCCACTAAACAACCACTAATCATCTCCTTTTCTATATATCCTTCTCAAGAAAGGAAAACCATATGTAATCCTAGGCTTGAGGTCTTCCGACTCAAACTAGAAGCCATGGAAAAATTAGTAAAAAGTCTAAAGAAGAGGGAAGGCATGGTTGATATAAGTTCATTAAGCCTCTTCCCCAATGCCCGGTTACCACCAAAGTTCAAGATGTTGAATTTGGACAAATTTGATGGTACTACTTGCCTTAAGATCCATTTAAAGATGTGTGTGGGAGAAATGCATCCCTTTGGTATTAACAACGAGCTCCTTGCTCAACTCTTTCAGCAAACCCTTACTGATGCTGTCTTAAGATGGTTTATTAACTTAGATGACACCCAAAAAGAGACCTGGGAGGACATTTGCAAAGCATTTATCAAACAGTACCACTACAATAAGAAGGGATTTAGAAACCACAAAGCAACTTCCAAATGAGTCTTTCTCCATGTTCTTTACTAGGTGGAGGGCTAAAGCTGCTCAAATGGTAAACAGGCCAACCGATTAAGAACAAGTAGATATCATTGTTAAGAATATACTCCCGACCTATTAAGCCCACTTGTTAACACAATACCTATCCACCTTTAGAGCTTTTATTGCAACTCCATCAAAAGTTGAAGATTGCATCCAAAATAAATCATTTCAAGCCAAATTCCCCACTACCAACTTGAACAGTGATGAAGAATCTAGATTAGACTCAATCCCACCTTACCTCAGTCCCAAAAGGCATGTCATGGAGTAGTTCAAGTTCAGCTAATCTGACCTGTCTAAGATTGAATTCTAAGTCTAAACATGAATCCAAGTTGAAATCTCAAAGTCTGAGTCCAAATCTGAGTCAGAGTCTATCGTATTATTTTTTTTTTTTTTGTATTCTCATCGACCATAACAATTCCTTTTGGTCATCTTGTGATAAAGTCTCCTTTATAGTAATTTATCTACATTTTCTTTTCATTATTTATGCATTAATTTTCTTACCTTCCTTGTTTAGTCCGACACGGATGAGCTTTAAAAAAAAAAAAGAAGAAAAAGAAAATGAATGAAAAAAAAGAAGAAAATGAAAAGAAAAGAAGGAAAAAAGAGGAAAAGAGAGATGAATGAACAATCATTTAAGTCCAACATAATCAACATAGATTAGAATTTGAGGTGTCCTCATTCTCTCAAATCAATAATCGCTTCACTGACTCCTAACCAAAGAAGGTCAAGTAATGGACCTCTCATCAAATAGTTGAAGTACAAATCGAATGGAACTACCTGTTGCACATCAGATAATCAAACAATGCACTTAAATAAAGGGCAACAAGTTTAGAGAAGACCTTTGTCAATCCAAAATTCAAAAGTTAGAACCCCTCAAAGCAGCAAATCATGGTGGAATATTTTCTCCCAAATTTCATGAATACAAGCTTGCTAAGTTAAAAACCCAAAAGGGCGGTTTAGGCAGAAGTTAGAGCTAAGAGAGAGAGAAAGAAAGCGATAGAGAGAGAGAAAGCTCATCTAAGTCATCTTTCCTCAGGTCCAAAGTTGTCAAATCATCTTCAATCAATCTCATTGTCTCATCTCTCAAAATTCATCCTTCCTTACCAGAAGTTCATTCTTTAAGGATATACTATTTTCTACGCCCTTATCCTATAATGGGGGCATGTTTTCCTACGTCGTCATCTGTTGTCAATTTGTCCTATCACTTAGCTCAAAGAGCTAAAGCATAATCCCTCACATTTCCCATCTTCACATTCTTATCTCTCATTTGGAAACATAATCCCCAAGTTATCTTCTTCCATGAGCCCTTTAGCCATTCCTAAGAGGTCTTTGTTTCAGTCAGTGTAGTCAGTGTGTCATCAAGTCAAACTAATTAACTATCACTCCAAGAGTCTCTTGAATCTTAAATAATAAGAAAAACTTGACTTGCTCTTTTCCATGATTCATGCTACAAAAAGGAAAACCATACAACCTTCATAATTCTTTTCAAAAGTTTCAACCTACCTTCAAACCATTCTTGAACTTTATGAAATTATATTGTTCCATCCCAAGTCTCATTGGTAAGTCATACATCATGTCAATCTTAAGCCATGTACCACCCTTTCCTTCGCAAAAGCTTATAATGAGCAGAACCAAAAGTCTTAAGTCTCTCAAGACTCATCATCCCTGAATCTAGTTTTTCTAAAAAACTAGAAGTCAAGACATATCTCCCAAAGCCTATCATTTTGAAATTAATTAAGAAAGACTCGAACCAATTAAGGCCCATCTCATGCCTCTTTGGCAAACGTTTCATTAACTTTGAAAGATTAAACCTCATTGGCAAAACATATAATCCCTAAGAATCAAAGCCTCTTGAGGTGTAACAACCCACACCTACCCTAGAAATTTTTTTGTGACAATTTGCTTGACTTCAAACTAATTAGGGCTAAGTGTGTGCTTTACGAAAATTTATGTGCTATGTGATCAATAAGTATGTGACATGTTAAATTAATTTTAATATACATAATATGAGTTATTATGGTGAAATAAATGATTTATATGAAGTGCATTTGCATAAAATAAATTATTTAAATAAAATAAATTTTATGCATAAAGGCAATTTTTAAGCATAAAATAATTTTATGAGTATTTTAAAATAATTTTTAAATAAATATTTTTGGAGGGAAATATTATAGAAAATAAAAAGAAAAATATTTTTATTTTAATTACTTATAATCAGCCCTTAATTTAAATAAAAAGCTCAAATACCTAAAAGCCCACTACCCAAAAACCCTCATAACCTAACTCATTAAGGGTATTAGTGGAAATTGCCCTAAAGCGTACATATAAATACCTAATTTTCGGCCAGCCCTAATGTTCCAGCAGCCATCACTCTAATTTTTTGTATTTTGATAGAAAAATTCTCTCAAAACAATTCGCTCTACCGAAATTAAGAAAACACATTTCAATTTCGCAATTTCATGACCATAATCATAAATTTTTCTTCTCTTTCAATTCCTTAACTGATTTCTATGAATTAAATTATGAGAAAATTATTTTGAATTGGTTGGTTACTCATTTTAATAGATTTAATTTAGTTTGGGTGAGTTTTTGAAAGAGAAATCTAATTCTCTACCGAAAACACAATTCTTTTTACACAATTTCTCAAAAGGTGAATTTCGTAACTCAAAATTGAAATTTTTATGCATAGACCATATCAAGGGGGCGATTTTTGCATCATTGATTTCTAAAATGATTTTTGATGTGTTTTGATAAAAAAAAATATTGGATTAAATTATATTTTTACATATTACTATAATGACCGAAAAGTTTTAGAAAATAAAGGAATTCAAGGTTTTTGTGCTAAAACTTAGAAGTTGGAAAATTCTATGATTTCTTATACATGTGGCTAACAATTTGTATAGGAATGGGTTCTAAACTAATATTTGTTTTGTTTGGATGAAAAAGAATGATTTAAATCATGTGTTTGCGTATCATTATAATGAACGAAAAGCGCAAAAACTCATTATTTTTACCCTAAACCTTGAAACTTGGAATTTTTATGCATAATTATGATCAATGGCTACCAAATCATACGTGGTGATATTCTAAACTAATATTTACTGTGATTGAATGAAAATAATAGTTTAAACCACCTGTTTACATATTATTGTAATGACCGAAAAATACCGAAAAGAAGAAAACTCATGGTTTTGCATCCTAAAACCCAAAATTTAAATTCTCATGTATGAGACATACCTATTGTTGTCAATTCATGTAGATTAATGTTCTAAAATGATTTTTGTTATGTTTACATGAAAAATCTTGATTCAAATTATATTTTTATATATTACTGTAATAGACAAAAAGTGCAGAAAGTGAGAAAAATTCAGTTTTTCTTTGAATAGGGCATTTGGCCTACATTGATATTTTTATCCTAATGTCTATAATTTTTATGTGATTCATTTTAATGATTATTAGCATGTATATATGTATGATAAATAGTTAAAGTGTATGTTGATTGAAGGAATAACTATACACTAGCCTAGGGGCACTTTGATATACTTAAGGTATACTTGAGGTATCTTAACCTTATGTTGTGATTAATATGTGAATGTGATTGGGAAATATGGAAATAGATGTTATGATAATTTGATAATGAATTAATGGTCTTGAATTGATGAAGAGATTGATTGAATGAGAGATAAGCATAATGTTTGAAAGGTTATTTGTTAAGATGACGTGTATGAAAGTGTCAAGTGTACTAAGATGATTGGTAAAGTGAATTGATATTGAGGTAATGATATTGGGTTGACCTTAGAAAGGTATTGACATAAGTTATAATATGTTTTTATATGGGCCTATAAAGGCTAAGTGTACGAGACATTTAAGCCAATATGTTATGTGCAAGTGACGAATGCACTTATATGTGCAACTCTAAGTGTATGTGAATGTTATATGTGCATGGGGTAGTTATGGGATAGGATAGCATCATGATTAAATAAGTATTAAGTATTGAATTAAATATTATGATAGAACTTAAGGAGTCTTAGAAGTCCAAGGGCTACGTGATTTAGGAGCAAATGAACCACAAGATGAGTAAACATTATATTCATTCTACAAGTGTGAGTAAACATTATGATATTATTACAAGTACAAGCTATCATGATATGTGTACCTTTGGCATTCTTGAAACCCAAATTCTTTTTATTCTAAAATGAAACTTTATGATTTCCTTGTTAAGCTTAGGTTGCCAAAGGACAATTGGTCGAAAATCATTTTTGATTATCCAATGATAATACCTTTATGATTATTGTCCTAACTCACATTCTTTCTAGAACTACACTATCATTGTATCTTTTGTTCAAAAGTTAAAGTGCTATTGTTATTGTGATACACATTATTATTGCCTTAAATTCTATTGTTATATGTGAATACCATTAGCTCTAGCTATGGTACCTTTAACCCTTTATGCAGAAGTCCTTGTGCTGATATGGGTAATCATCGGAATCTGTGCACACGGTCTTAACCTGATGGATAGAGGTAGTGTATCCACCTCAGCTAGAATGGGGCAATTCTAGCCGTGGGGCCTGATAAGCTTCACACCTTCTATATGATAGGAGTTGGAATTTGGTTTAAGGACACCTCTCCTCTATGTATTCGAGTGGTAGAGTAATAGCCTCCACTCTCTACGTGTTATAAGTGTGATTTCTGCAAACTTGTTAAATTGCAACCTGATTGATGAATTGTAAATCATGAACTATGTGTATAAGCTATGAGTTTCCTTTTGAAAGGAATATGTGTTAATCTATGTGCTTTATCATTTACTCATTAAGATCATTTATCTCACCCCTTTTTCCTTGTGTGGTTCTAGGTGAGCAAATGTGAGAGGCAAGGTGATGGCTCAAACATTTTACTTCGCTTAGGGATTTCCTTGTCAAAGTCATTAATAATACCATGCTAAGAAGTGTTATTATTAGATGCTTCAGGAATATTTATTTTTTATGTTTATTTTGAGATGTTATTACTTGTTAAGTTTTCGAGTGGATTATGAATATTATTTCCTTATGGATTCTATGTGAAATGTCGAATTACTTTCTTTCACAACTAAAGATCTTCATGTAATGTTTTACATGAGTTATTGAATAAGGTTTGGTATGATCCTAGGCATGATTTGTATATGTGTCAATGGGTTCTACAGGCGTGGGTGACCTTAAGTCTTTTCGTGTTCTACGAACATCATATCTCAAAAGTTGGGATGTGACATAAGGCCTGTAAACCATTCTGATGCAACCATGTCAAAGGGCAAACCCCTATCCATAAGCCTATGCTATCCTTATGACCAAAACCTATAGCACTATATCTAAGCCAAAGCCAACCATCCAAAGCACCCTCGTAGAAAACTATTCTTAACACCTAGAAGCCTTCATCATGAAGCCTAAATCTAGAAGCCTTCGCCATAAAGCCCAAAACCCAAAAAGCCTTAGCCATGAACCCTAAATCTAGAAGCCTTCACCATGAAGCCCAAATCTAAAAACCTTTGCCATAAAGCCCAAACCAAGAAACCTTCATCATGAAGCCCACTCCCAAAAAGCCTTCACTATGAAGCCCACTCCCAAAAGCCTTCACTATGATCTCCTCTAAGGCAAAATCTAACTGAGCCTTCCAAATTAATTATCTAGCCTGACCTTTGCCTCTAAGCCAACTTTAGCTTCCCAAGTCTAGTATCCCAACCTGATCTTTCTAACACAATCTTAAGATAAAATTTGACCAAGCCTTTCAAATGAACTCACTAAAAGGCCATAACTTGATCGAATATCTAATATGATCTCTTACAAAGCCAAACTAGACTGAGCTTCTAAATGACCATAGCCAAGGCCAAAACCTAACCTAGCCTTCCAAGATAATCTCCCCTAAAGCCAAACCAGAAGGCCATAACTGACTAAGCCAATTGCTAGACCTGACCAAAGACTACCGTATAAACTTCTTTAGAGACAAGCTCAACAAACTGACTTTCCTTAAAACTTTACCTAGCCTTTCGACCTAATCATCTCCAAGGACTTGACCTCTTTGATTAATCTTTCCAATTTAGCCTTAATCTTCTCTCAGGCCAAGCCCACCTAAGCCTAGCCTGACCTTTTCCAGCCATACCTGGCGTAACTTCCCAAAGTGACTTCTTCTTAGGTCGAACTGATAACCAGTGACCAAGCAGCCTCATACTTGATATGACCTTAAGCTAGCTGTTCAATCTAATCCCAAATCAAAAGGCCATGCTTAACTAAGCCTTTCAAGCTAACTAGCTTGATCTCTTTCTCCTCCAAGGTCGAACTAATAGCCTTTGACCGACCCTTTAAGTAGCTTCATGCCTGGTCCAACCATCCCCAAGTTGTTCTATCTAAACAAAATAGCCAAACCACTTTATCATTCTAAATTAGGGGCATTTCCCTCCCAAATAATCACCTTTCCGAAATGGGGGCACCTTTTTCCTTAAAAAAAAAAAAAAAAAAAAAAACCTCAGCATAATAAAGTGACCCTTCACAGGTTCAAAGTATCTAATCATATGCATTTTGCATTAAATAGACTATTGAATCAAGGCGGTTTATCAGGTCAAAATTCACAAAGCAAGAGAGGATCACCTCTTCACCGATTCCTACCAGATAGAGTTGTCATCATTCCTACCAGACAAGAACATTATTTTTTAGCTCCTACTAGAAAGGATAATCTTAGGTCTATACCTTAAATCTGAATTTGGTATCTCTTTTTAATGAAACCCATCCTAGGATAGTATTAGGATCTATACCTTAAATCTGAATTAGATATCCCTTTTAATCAGACCCATCATACAACAACCTTAGGATCCATACCTTAAATTTGAATTAGGTGTCCCTTTTAATCATACTCATCCTAGGACAGCCTCAGGATCCATACCTTAAATCTATATTAGGTATCTCTTTTAATAAGAGCCATCTTAGGATAACCTCAAGATCTGTACCTTAAATCTAAATTACATATCTCTTTTAATCAGACCCATCCTAGGTCAACCTTAGGATCCATACCTTAAATCTGAATTAGGTATCTCTTTTAATCAGACACATCCTAGGATAGCCTTAGGATCTATACCTCAAATCGGAATTAGGTATCCCTTTTAATCAAACCCATCCTAGGTTAATCTTAGCATCCATACCTTAAATCTGAATTAGGTATCCCTTTTAATCAAACCCATCCTATGACAACCTTAGGATCTATACCTTAAATCTGAATTAGGTATCCCTTTTAATCAAACCCATCCTAAGACAACCTTAGTATCCATACCTTAAATTTGAATTAGGTATCCCTTTCAATCAGACCCATCCTAGGATAGTCCCAAGATCTATACCTTAAATTTAAATTAGGTATCTCTTTTAATTAGACCCATCCTAGGTTAACCTTAGAATCCATACCTTAAATCTGAATTAGGTATCTCTTTTAATCATACCATCCTAGGATAGCCTTAAGATCATTTCACCTATAAATGTTTAGTAACGACCACCTAAGCATCCCTATGGTTCATTTTTTTTGCCATTTTTATTCAAAATCCACCATTTTTCCCAAAACATGTCTAAACTCTGACTTATGCATCCATTTGGTTCATTCTACCATCCCTCTTCCTCGGGTTCACTATCATCATAATCGCCTTTTGTCTAAAGCCAATTCTAATAAAGAAGCAGCTATGAACCCTCAAAATTACACCTTTGAGATTTGGCTACAGCTTGACACCTACTAAGGTTAGTGTGCTACGCAGAGCTAGTATGGTGGTCCCGTTAGCTGGTTAGTAGGCAGGAGTCAAGGGGACAATGCCTCTTGTAGGGTGCAGGGTAATGCCCCGTTGAACAATAAATTTCTTGAATCTTTCACCTTCAGATGATCAGCACTCGATTATGAATCCATAGAATTAAATCGGGCTTAAATTGGATTAGAAACAGACTAAAATCGGCCAAAACAGTTCGAAAATAGGTTGATCCAGGTAAGTCAGGATCATACCCTGACCCCAATGGTGTGCCAGGCGTACCACTAGGTTAGGCGGCACACCTAGCATGCCAGTGGCATTAGTGCTACCTTGCCAACCAGTGTGCCTCCAGTGCCACCAGATCGGCCAAAGTGCAGTTGGTACCGCCGCTTGCATCCAACGATGCCCTTCAACTATGCTTTATAAATAGAGCTTTCATTCAATTCTCTTGAGATGAATTTTGACATGATTTTTGAGGCAAAAATTCACCCATATTGCTCTTCTTTTTATGTTAAAATTTTGTTTAAAAATTAATACTAAAATTTGTCATTCCAAATTCTTTTAATTTGCAATTATTATTTTTTTTTTGCTAATCTTTTATATTTAAGGTTCAACTTCAGGGTTCCCAAATCCAAGGTGGAGCTTAGATCCAGGGTTAAGCTCACCCCATTCATCCAAAGGTCAAGGAAAACAAAGGTATAATCCCTTCTTTTCTTTCCATTTCTAAAATTCTAAATTCAAATATAGAATTCTCTCTATTCTATCTTTCTTTAGGTCTAAAACAGAAAAGATCTAAAATTTATTAATTTAAAAATCAGAATTAAATGAATAAACTAAACCAACATTTTTTTCCAAAACCCTCTTTCGCAAGAAGGAAGTACTGCATGGGGTTTGATTCTTATTCAACAGGATATGCAGGCTGACAAATTATAAGGCATCAACTCCAAAATGTTTTTCAATAACATTTTTCCCTTTCATATTTACAGTTTAAATTTTATTTTACTTTGTTATTTATTCATATATATGTGCATTACTTTCGATTCTTTATGGTCATCTCTTTAATTTAGTTGAGAAATGCATGTTTTTCCTAGTACCTATAAGGGCTAGAGGAAAGATCCTCTTTATTTCACTCATTTCAGTTTTGTATAATAATTAAGTATGATTTATTTTTGCTTATTTATTAATAATTGTCATTTCATTTTACCATCTATAACTGTTTTATTAATCATCTTTACACTTGTTCATGCATAACTAAAATTACCCTTTTTAATAGTTATTTGCAACTTTTAGCTAAACATTTGTTTAAATACCAAAACTTGATCCCCAAGCCCTCTTTGGTCACTTGCAAATTGGTGCTTTTCCATTGGGATAAATCAAACATTTTGGAGTCAATTAATTTGGTTTTTCCTTCAATTTTCCCAATTAAAATAAGTAAATTAAAGTGGCGACTCCTTTTTATAAATAACAAATTCCAAAGCTCAATTTTCTAAACTCATAGTGAGTTCCAATCATAGAGTTTCTCCTGAAAAGCATTTCAATTCCTCTCAGCAGATCAAACCGATGCTCAGGCGAGGCCTCACATAACCATACTTAAATTCTTTACATATACATCATTATTACTATTTATTTTCTTTTCTTTTTTTTTACATCACTAAGATAATATCTTACATGTACCTAATCTTACTCATTACACACTTTACATGTACAATTTACACTTTCCTAACTTCCCTATACTACATTCCACCATATCTTTCATCAGTACTATACACTAAACATTAGTCAGTATCACTTCTTACTCACTCCTATCCTCAGAATCTGCAAAGCTCTTCCTACTGACTCTAGCTATAGACACCTTTACAAGATAGAGATG
>CANTUT010001595.1:80000-82500 GCA_947687605.1 Reutealis trisperma
GCAAGCCTTCGTAAGAAGCGAGGTTATGGATGCGGATTTTAACCACATTGCAACTTACACACGATCTTGTTGGAAGGGGTTACGTCACCCTATTTATAATTCAGATGAAGACTTTGATGATGATGTTCCACCACATAGAGACCCACCACCACCAAGAGCCCAATCAACGGTTCAACATGCATTGCCACCATCATCCTCTACTCAAGGAGAAGCAAGTGGCTCCACTCTTAGTGACCACTAACTTTTGGAGGAGATCTTGGCAAACCAAAGGAGCATGCAATGTCAACTTATCGCCTTGGAGGTTAGGAACCAAAGGATGGAGCGCACGCAATATAGTATGGACTATAAATTGCATAAGTTCTTTAGCTACTCTAGGTATGACATTCCTTCACCACCACCACCACCTGATGCTCAATGAGGTTTTTTTTTTTTTTTTTCTCTTTTCCTCCCTGCTCCATCATCTTTACTTTTCTTCACATTGGGGACAATGTGAATTTCAAGTATGGGGGAGGGATCGAATGATAAAGTTTGAAGCTTTCTATTTATTTTTGTTTTGATGTTTTATTTTGTTTTAATTTTTCATTTTTTGCATTTTTAATATATTTTTCATGTTTGTTGTTTTGTTTAGTTTAGTATGTTACAATTTGCATCAAGAATTTTTGTCCTTTTACTTGAGTTTCTCCATGTTATTACATCTTAATTAGGCTTTCTCATTCTATTTTCTAACTAATTTGATGATCATTTTTGATAAATGCCCAATTGGTAAAATTCTTAAGTCTTTTTTAGTATTTGTTAAGATTTTGTCTTTTTATCTCACTCTTATTGCTTCTAAAGATTTCTAATTATCTAGTCAATTTTCTAATTTTGCTTAATTGTCGAAATTGATATAAGTTAAGTCTTTGAATTTGCATGATTTAAGTTGCCTAAAGGAAACTATAGCCGTAATATGAGTTATGCATTAGTCAATAATGGATAAGGATACTAAAAGAACTATATTTATTTGCTATTAAAAAAATGCATATTGAGTAAGTTGTGTGCAAATGAGTTTGCTCCTTAGTTGCATTCAGTTCGAAAGATATGTATGGTATACCTATTAAATATGTATATTGAGTAAGTCGTGTGCGAATGAGTTTGCTCCTTAGTCACATTCAATTCGAAAGATGTACCTTATTTAATTGCAATAAAAAAAGAGAGAGAGAGAGGAGAATAAGCAAACTATCTGTCTAAAAATGCCATGAGACTTATTACATTCTTGTGTGTGCTTTCTCTTGTCCCAAAGAAGGCTACTTGAATTTATTGAATTCTCGACTTAATGCATGGACATTTTGACTAGAAAAGCATTATTAGGTCCTTGACTAAATAATTGAATAACTTTGTTACCAATAAGGATAAGATAATTAGACAAAGCTCAAAATTTATGCTATAAGACTTGTCATCCTTTACCATTGTTGGGCACTAACAACTATATCATCAATATATTGGCCATATACTCCTTAAATAAATTTTGAAGATTGTCTAATCAAGATTATTTCATAGTTATCTTGGAGAAACTAAGTAATTTCTTTATCTCTTCCCACTTTGTTCTTGCTTGAGGGCAAGCAAGGTTTAAGTATGTGGGAATTTAATATGATGCAAATATGTATACCTAAACTAATCAATTAATAGTTAATTTTGTGTTTGAATGCATGAATTTTATCTTCAAAGTGGTTCTTTTAATCTTGTTTTTAAGTAATCTAGGTAACTCTCAAAGGATCAAGGGTTCTATGCTTGAAAAGGAAGAAGTTTGCAAGAATTAGCCAAGACAAGCTCGTGCCGACTCATCCCAGGCTATCATGAGTCGTGACAGTAGCCTTCTGTGCTGACTAGTGACAAAGTGTGCTGACTAGTGATAGCAACCTGTGGTGCCAAGTCATCCCCATCCCCCCCCCCCCCCCCCCGTGCCAAGTAGTTACAGCACCCTTTCATGACATCTCTTCACAAACACACCTTTTTCAAAGGGGCACTTCTTAGGACAACTTGGGGCTTATAAATAATTAGATTTGGCTTTATTTCGGAGGGGAGATACTATTGTATTAGATAGGAAAAACTTACTTAAAATCCTTGTAAACACCTTATTAGAATTAAGTACTTGGTTTGTATCAAGTGTCCTTCCAAAAGCCACTTTAAGTCTAAGAATTGTGCAGAATAAAGGAGTCTTCATTCATCAATCTTTCTTCCTTTCTTCTATCTTTATTTTACTACTCAATAATGAATGCTTGCATTATTTCTATATCATATTTTACCATATACTTAGTCTAATAGGATGTTAGAATTACAATGATGAATTAATTCTGTGAACTACATTCTTAATATGCATGAATGATTTAGTTTCAATTGAGTGCTTAATTATGTTGTGTACGCTTGATCACCATATGTAACTTGTTAATCAATTTATTCAAAATGAGAGTTGGGATAACTTGGTGAAATGCAATTGAAATTACTTAAAGGATAGGAAAATACC
>CANTUT010001596.1:20000-22500 GCA_947687605.1 Reutealis trisperma
ACTAATAACCAACTCATCGCTTTGCATTATCTGGATCAAAAGAAACAGTCAAGATATGATATATTGGTCATATCATTGTAGCAATTGAAATCCTTTTTGCACAAACAAAAGAAAAACCAATCTAATTATGAGTTGTAAATAAAAACATAAAGTTATGCGGATAAGTGGAAGGATGAAAGAAAGAGAGAAAAAGAATATCAATGATATATAATTCCAATTTGTAAGGTCTATGAATCATCACATAAAAGATAATGTAGTAAAGCATCAATACCAATTGATCTATAATTAAACTAATATGTTCATAAAACAAAAAATCAAGAGCCTCGAGCCAATAAAGACTGAGAAGATTGACTCAAGAACAAATTTCATTACAAATTTCATTTAAAGGCTCCATTGTAAAATTAAGACCTAACCATTAACGGAGAAGCGATGGGAACGGCGGAACCTGTAAGTACATAAGATTTTATTGAAAACAAATCTTAATGATTTATTGGGGGGATAGCGAAATGAACCAGAAGACAATCCATTTAGTCTGCATTTAGTCTAAGAGATCGGGTACCTCTACAAATGAAATAAATATTGAAAGAGTAAATATTCGCCCGCGAAATTTTTTCTATTATTGGATTTCTAAATTTTAGCGATCTGATATCATATATCATAATTATAATAAAAAAATACAAAGAATTCCACGGTTTAGTATATATATTATTTTATTCAACAAACGCATGTAATTTTTTTTAATCATTTCATTCGCGAGGAGCTGGATGAGAAGAAACTCTCATGTCCGGTTCTGTAGTAGAGATGGAATTGCCCATCAACTATAACCCCAAAAGAACCCGATTCCGTAAACAACATAGAGGACGAATGAAAGGAATAACTTTTCGAGGTAATCGTATTTGTTTCGGCAGATATGCTCTTCAGGCACTTGAACCCGCTTGGATTACATCTAAACAAATAGAAGCGGGACGACGAGCAATGACACGAAATGCACGCCGCGGTGGAAAAATATGGGTACGTTTATTTCCCGACAAACCAGTTACTTTAAGACCTACGGAAACACGTATGGGTTCGGGGAAAGGATCTCCCGAATATTGGGTAGCCGTCGTTAAACCTGGTAGAATACTTTATGAAATGGGCGGAGTAGCCGAAAATATAGCGAGAAAAGCTATTTCAATAGCAGCATCCAAAATGCCTATACGAACTCAATTCATTATTTCGGGATAGGAATATAGAACCAAAGAAAAAAAAAAAAGACCTTTTGGATACCAAAAAAAATCGCAAGTTTCTTTTTTTAGACAAACAATATATTTTTTTTCCTTTGCTTTGCATTAAAATAACAGATTAAAAAAAAAATGATATGATCCAATCTCAAACCCATTTGAATGTAGCGGATAACAGCGGAGCCCGAGAATTGATGTGTATTCGAATCATAGGAACTAGTAATCGACGATATGCTCATATTGGTGACGTTATTGTTGCTGTGATCAAGGAAGCAGCACCAAATTCACCTCTCGAAAGATCAGAAGTAATCAGGGCTGTAATTGTACGTACTTGTAAAGAACTCAAACGTGATAACGGTATAATAATACGATATGATGACAATGCTGCAGTTGTCATTGATCAAGAAGGAAATCCAAAAGGAACTCGAATTTTTGGCGCAATCGCCCGGGAATTGAAACAGTTAAATTTTACTAAAATAGTTTCATTAGCACCCGAAGTATTATAAAAAGTATTATAAGATAAAAAATTATAAGATATAAGAATATAAGATATAAATATAAGATATAAGATAAGATATAACATTTAAGTTAAGATAAGACCATGATATATTTATACTATTTTATCTATTTCTTTTATTATAATTTATTATATTCTTTTATTATAATTTATTTTATTATAATAAATTCTAATTCTTTATTATAATTTATTATAATTCTATATTATTTTATATATTATTTTATATTTTATTCTTTATAGATTACTATATTATATTTTTTCTATTTTATTATTATTTATATTATTATAATTATATTAATTATATAATTTATTATAATTATATTATAATTATATAGTTATAATATATTATATAGTTTATATTATATAGTTATAGTATTTGAATAAAAATGAAATTAAAATTAATTAGTAAATTGTGTTTCACGCATATACCTTTACCGAATATACTTTTTTATATACTTTTTTTATTTTATTAAATTTTTAATAAATTTAATAAAATAAAAAAAAAAAATTAATTAATTCATAAAAAAAAAGAGTATGTTGATTATATCAAAACTAGAGAGAAATAAAAATTTTAGTTTATCATGAGTAGGGATCCTATTGCTGACATAATAACCTCTATACGAAATGCTGACATGAATAGAAAAGGAACCGTTCGAATAGCATCTACTAATATCACCGAAAACATTATTAAAATACTTTTACGAGAAGGTTTTTTTGAAAATGTTAGAAAACATCAGGAAGGCAACAAAAATTTTTTGGTTTT
>CANTUT010001596.1:30000-45000 GCA_947687605.1 Reutealis trisperma
ATGAGAGGCTATTCCTCCCGGAACAAAAGGATCAAAACCTTCCACACCCCATGCTGGACTTACTGGTTGTACCTTTCCAGTTAGTCCATAAGGATCGGACACCCATATTCCAGGACCATACAATCCGGTTACATGAAAAGCACCAAACCCAAAGCAAGCCACCCCTGAAAGAAATAAATGAATTCCAAAGATCTTGGGCAAATCCAAAGAAGGTTTTCCTGTACGTTCATCACAAAATATTTCTAGATCCCAATACACCCAATGCCAAATAGCTGCCAAGAAGCACAAGCCAGAAAACACAATATGCGCCCCAGCCACGCCTTCATAACTCCAAATACCCGGATTCGTTATAGTTCCTCCTGTGATACTCCAGCCACCCCACGAATTGGTTATTCCTAAACGAGTCATGAAGGGTATAACGAACATACCCTGTCTCCACATTGGATCGAGAACGGGGTCAGAGGGATCAAAAACTGCTAATTCATATAGAGCCATCGAACCGGCCCAACCAGCAACCAAGGCTGTATGCATTATATGGACAGACAGCAAACGACCGGGATCATTCAATACGACGGTATGAACACGATACCAAGGCAAACCCATGGAAATACCCCTTTATTAACGAAAAATAGACACTATGTAACTTTATTGCACTAAAAAAAATATGTTATGGACCTCCCCTTTTAAGTGGATTATCTCGGAGAAAGAATTAATATTTTTTATATTCTTTTTTTTTTTAGTAATAACGTAACAATTCTGTTTGTAGGAACAAAGAAAAGAGAAGCAGATCTATTCTATACCCGATAAGTACCAATACGCAATGGGGAGTTGACTCCATTTTCTATAAGCGAATGCATAGAGATTTTTTTATCATTCAAAAGACCTATTTGTAAGAATTTGACTCTATTCGTTTTGGCTTCCTTTATTTTCTTTTTTTTTTATAAACTTATCGAATTCATGCATAAAATATTATTATTATAAGGGTCAATATTAATTATTAATTATAAAGATCAATATTATTAAGACAATAAATTCATTGTTACGTTTTCACATCAAAGTGAAATAGAGTACTTAACTTTTTTCTTTCATTTAATGCCTATTGGTGTTCCAAAAGTCCCTTTTCGAAATCCTGGGGAAGACGATTCAATTTGGATTGACGTATAGTGCGACTTGTCAAATATATTGGGTCATACGGAATTCCCCCGTTCTCTCCCCCGATTGAGATATCCTCTGTTTCACCCAAGAAAGATTGATTAAATCATCAAAATTTTGGAGCGTGAAGTGCAATGAAGTCCAATTAGATCTATGCTTTTGAGGTACCCAGATTAGTATTATCAATTAGAATAATTTATGGTTGGCTTGTTTGGACCAAAAAAATGAAGTATCCAGGCTCCGTTTAGAAAACCCAATTGGTAATATATCTATTATGATTACTACTTGTATCATATTCTTTCTATTTTTTAATTTTGAAAATTTTCAAACGGCTAATCATATTCAATCGAATAATATAAGGAATAGGTCAAATATTTGGCAGAAGATGTGAAATTTATTAAATAAAAAAAACAAAGAAGTTGTAACAAAAAGGCGCGGTATTGGGACATTTGCCCTATACGTGCAAATAAAAATCGGACAGATCTTTACTCGGAGTAGAGCACAAACCTAAAAGAATTGAAGAAGCCCATTCAGGAACAAGAAAATTCCATCGTGATTTGAATTGAATCTCGATGAAAGAATACATCAATGAGAAGTTAGTTTGATAAGCTTAATGAATTTTTTTATAGGTAAACACGTCAAAACTCATCTTTCTTGAAAAATGGAGGAAAAGCCCCTTTATTAGAATTCGAATAAATATTAGAATTAGAATAAAAAAAAAAGTTAAAAAGTACTCACTATCCAAAAAGGGAGAGCTGGAATCTACACATTGATTCTTTTTTTATTTTCGCAATTTGTGTTGAACCGTATGCATCAAAAGATGCATGTACGGTTTCTAGAGGATAGAATTTTATCCTAATCAACCGACTTTATCGAGAAAGATTACTTTTTTTAGGTCAAGATGTTGATAGCGAAATCTCGAATCAACTTATTGGTCTTATGGTATATCTCAGTATAGAGAGCGAGACAAAAGATTTGTATTTGTTTATAAACTCTCCTGGAGGATGGGTAATACCCGGAATAGCTATTTATGATACTATGCAATTTGTGCGACCAGATGTACAAACAGTATGCATGGGATTAGCTGCTTCAATGGGATCTTTTATCCTGGTCGGAGGAAAAATTACCAAACGTTTAGCATTCCCCCATGCTTGGCGCCAATGGGTTTTTATTTGAAAAAGAAAAAAGAAAACTATGCCTTCGCCATATGAAATATAAATATTAAGTAATAATAGCATGGCATTTCGAATTCGATATAGATATAAGAATTTTTTTTTATTTTTTTTTTTATATTAGATTATGTATCGAAAGAGTAGTATGAGATATTAAGGGTATTTCTGATTTTATTCTATCAGGGGCCTATTTCAGCGTCACAAACTTTGTTGTTTTCACACCGGGGACTCTTAACACTATCTATGTTATGAAAGAGTACGAAAAAAAGATTATATTATTTTCTTTTTTTTTTTTCAAACAAAAAAAAAGAAACTTTGGGATTGCTAAATCACTGATAAAATAAAGCAACGGGACCACCATAGTATTTTTGTTTTTTAACTCCTCCCAAGGAAAGGGTGGTTATTGGATCATTTACTGATTTAAGCCTGATAAACTCGATATTTTTTATTTTTCTTTGATGAAAAGTAAAAGTGAATTCTATTGTGGAGCCGTATGCAATGCACAAACAATGCCTGTACGGTTGTTCAATTCTATCTTGTTTTTTTCTTATTATTCTTTATCTCTTCTCGTCATCTTATTATTTATTATGCGAGATAGAATAACTGTTTTTTCTTATATCATCAGGGTAATGATTCATCAACCTATTGCTGGTTTTTATGAGGCACAAATAGGAGAATTTGTCCTGGAAGCAGAAGAACTACTGAAACTGCGCGAAATCCTCACAAGGATTTATGCACAAAGAACGGGAAAACCCTTATGGGTTGTATCCGAAGACATGGAAAGAGATGTTTTTATGTCAGCAACAGAAGCCCAAGCTCATGGAATTGTTGATCTTGTAGCAGTTGCCTAAGAAATAGCAGGAATTTCACGCAAATTGCGATTTGAGATTTTTTTCTTATCGGAATTTCATTTCAATTTAATATTCTATTAATATTATAATAGAATATTAATATAAATAGAATATAATAGAATATTAATATATTAATATAGAAAAAATTCATAATCATTCGGTTAGGATCGATCTAAACCAATCCATTATGCATACGATTCAACATGCCAACTATTAAACAACTTATTAGAAACACAAGACAGCCAATAAGAAATGTCACCAAATCCCCCGCTCTTGGGGGATGTCCTCAACGCCGAGGAACATGTACTAGGGTGTATGTGCGACTTGTTCAGATCGCGAGCTTGAACAAAAGAAAAGAAAAAATTTTCCACTATCTGTGATCAGTACGTAGGAATAAGATAGAATGGAAGAATCCCTTTCATTATCTAAAAAAAAAAAGATCTATCATATTCGTCTATTGTGTATCAAATTTATGGTTTCATTGGTGCAAATTCAATCAACTCAATTTTCAATTTAAAACGAAAAAAAAATTCCCCATTGGTAGCAAATGATTATCCATTAAGCAGGGGAAATCTTATTTAAATTAAAAGAAAAGGCCGAAAAATTATGCCCCTACTCTGGCAAAAACGGACTAACAGGGTCAACTAATTAGCTAATCCTCATAATTAAATACCGTTACTGTATAGATAGATCTCCTTGTGAAAGACCTATTACTGAATGGATAATTCATAGGTAGAGCCAAAGAGTGTGAACTGTACACGTTAACAATAGCATTGATTAAATAATTAAATGAAGGAGCGGGCTCCGGTGTATAGGGAAGACCTCACCGTTTAAGAAGTAACCATAGAAACGATGGAACCCACTATTTACTATTTATTTATCTATTTCTATTTACTACTTTATCTTTATCTTTATTATATTAATCCTTATTATATTATTTACTAAATTTTTTATTATATTTTTATATTTTTTTTTTAATACCTAGTATCAATACAATTTCTTATTTTGAGGTGAAATGCCTCGAAAAAAGAAAAAAATCGTGGTTGGGAAGGTTATAGTAGCAAAAGCCGTTGGAATTATTATTTTATACACTGGAAGAATCCGTTTTGGTATTATAGAAAAGGGAAAAGAATAACTGAAAGAAAGGAAATCAATTAGTTATTCATCAAAGTTTCGTTTATTCAATGACCAGAATTAGACGAGGATATATAGCTCGGAGGCGTAGAACAAAAATTCGTTTATTTGCATCAAGCTTTCGCGGGGCTCATTCAAGACTTACTCGAACTATTATTCAACAAAAAATAAGAGCTTTGGTTTCGGCCCATCGGGATAGAGATAGGCAAAAACGAAATTTTCGTCGTTTATGGATCACTCGGATAAATGCAGTAATTCGCGAAAACGGGGTATCCAATAGTTATAGTAAATTAATAAAAAATCTGTACAAGAGACAGTTGCTTCTTAATCGTAAAATACTTGCACAAATAGCTATATTAAATAAGAATTGTCTTTATATGATTTCCAATGACATTATAAAATAAGGAAATTGGAAGGAATCCATGGAATGTTTTACATGGAATTTCCTGAAGAATGAATTCCGGGAAGGTAGAATAGAAATTAGTATGATAAAATATGATGATAATATGATCAAGTAAAGTAGTCAAACTGAGCAAAAAGATTCAATAAAAAAAAAAAAAAAATTTATTCTTCCCCATTCGTTTTTTTCTTACAACACGACAATCCATTTTTTAGTGTCGAATTTTTTGAACAAAACATCAATCTACGTTTGAATTCGGATTGGAATTTGATTCAATTGAGGAGTAAGCCTATTTTTCTAAGTTCAGTAGTTATAGTGACCACTCGCTTTTTTTCAATTGTTTTTCATTATTAAGAAAAGGTAACGAAGATAAAATACGAGCTTGTTTTATAGCAATAGTAATTAATCGTTGTTGTTTTTAACTCAATCTATACACCCGTCTAGATAATATTTTTCCTTGTTCACTAATAAATCGACTAATTAAACTCATGTTTCTATAATCAATTCGATCCCCCGATTGGATCGGGGGCAAACGGCCCTACGAAAAGATCGCTTGGACTTAAGAAAAAGTCGTCTTAAGAAAAAGTCGTTTTGATTTATCCATGGTTTGTTTATTCCTTATTTTGAAAATCCTATTTCGTTCAATTGGATCAAAACTGATTTCGAATTAAGAAATAGGACTTTGCTTGTTTATTTTATATTTATTCTATTTAAATATATTAAATTTAAATATATTAAATATGGAAATATATATTAATATATAAATATATATTAATAGCAATTTAATATATATTAACATAACATATTAGAATCCGTTTCTATATGAATATGAATATGTCATTTATGTCATTTTTCATCTTCCTTGTAAAGGGGACACGCAAGCGATTGGTTGCATCTATTTCTTTATCTCCCCGTGAATTGTATGTTTGTAACAATAGGGACAGAATTTTCTCAATTCCAATCGACTAGGCGTATTGTGTCGATTCTTTTGAGTAATATATCTGGAAATGCCTGTTGATTTCTTATTAACACTGTTTTGAACACAACCGGTACATTCTAAAATAACCCTTACTCGGACATCTTTACCCTTGGCCATGAACCCCCTTAGGTTTTTTTATTCACTCAACTCTTCTATTTTCCGACCCGAAGTGAAGAAGAAAGGAATGAAAAAAATAGAAAAATAGACGTTGCTAACTCGAAATCAGATTATGAAAGACTTCATTGCAACTAATATAGTAATAATAAGTAATACAACGAATTTAAACTATATTTAGATTATTAGATTAGAAGTTTAGAATAGAATCACAGTACAGTATTTCATTTAAGTATCTTGTATAATACTGTTGAACTAACCACATTTCCACTTCCCTTCTCTTAATTTAATTGAAGTTAATTTACTTTACTTGAAGCTGGGACCCCGAGTTCCTAGTTTTGCTGAGGTTGAATCCACTTTTTTCTTTTCTAACTTATTCTAAGTTTAATTAAATAAAAAAAAAAGAAGAGGGGGGGTAGTAGTCACAGATATTTAATTGTATCTCTAATCTTCTTTTCTTCACCCCCCCTGCGTGTTGATACCTATAAAATTAAAAAAAAGGGAATGTCAACGCATCCGGGAAAAAACGATTGATTTCTATCAATAGACCTGCTAAAGACCCAAACCATAGAGTACTTATTACCGGTGCGACGGATAGATATGTTTTTAGATCTCGCATTTCAAATCCTCCTTCTTTATTGTTATTGTAATAAATAATGTTTATTTTATTGTAATACATAATGATAATACATATATAATCAGATATATATGTAGTTAAAGGCCGCTTGCATTTGTTTTGTACGCAGAATTTCTAATTCAAATTTAAATGTAAACCAATTTGATAAATAAAATTTTCCTTTTCTTAAAAAAAGAAAATACGTCCTTTTTTTTCGCCGAGCATTCACGAAATTTACGTAAATATTTATAAATATTTATATACTATATGATATGTTTGATATGTTATATAATAGATGATATAAGATGAGATCAAAAAGAAAATGTATATCAATATCAATGGAGAAAAGTATGTATGTGGAAAACAAAACAGGTATTCTGTACAATAACATTGTAAACTAATTGAAAGGGATGTAGCGCAGCTTGGTAGCGCGTTTGTTTTGGGTACAAAATGTCACGGGTTCAAATCCTGTCATCCCTACCTATTACTTCGTCTCTGAGCAATAACGAGGGATCAATTGAGATCAATTAAAATTGGACGTACCTAATCTAAAATTTCTATCATATTATATATGATAGTATAGGCATTCAAGATGTATTGGAGTTAAAAAAAGAATCTTTTTACTTACAGACGCATTTTTGGTGATTGTGATAAGGAAGCGCTCTTAGTTCAGTTCGGTAGAACGTGGGTCTCCAAAACCCAATGTCGTAGGTTCAAATCCTACAGAGCGCGATTCTGTTCTTGTTTTGTTGGGTCAAAATTTATATGGAAAAAAATAGAAGAGCAATCCGAATTTGACCTCCTGCGGTAAAGAAAGGAAGAGGTCAAACAAACAAGGTATTAATTAATCAAAGGTCCAATTGATCGCCCCGTCTGTATTGTAAATATGCGGTTACGAATAATCCGGCCAAAGTAATAGGAATTAGACCTAAGACAATTCCAAATAGAAGAACTTCAATCATTTCAATTTATTTGAAAAAAAGTAAAAAGAGAGGTAATATCTATCCTTAAATATTAATTTATATCGGCCCATAAATCTCAATAACGAAAAATTGGAAATTAACACAGTAAAGAACTCGCGAATAGATGGAATACTGTAGAAAATTTTCTTTTTCTTTTTAGAAATTAAATTGTTCATTCAATTAATTTCAAATAAGTCGTATCTTGCTTAGACCAATAAAAAGAAATGAGGTTATAGTTAAAGCTGCTAGTAGAAAACCGAAATAACTAGTTATAGTAGGCATGAAAGAGCTAAATAAAATTTTTTATACATATGCTTGTAAAGCAAAAGCACTTTCCTAAGTTCAATTTTTTGAAAGATAGGAGGATAAACAAAAATACCAAATAAAAGAATAAGTTCAATTGAGAATTTTTTTATTTATTTTTACGTTTATCAATCATTATCTTTATATATTATAATAGATTATAGACGGCACTAATAAAATAGAATGATATAGGTAAAAAAAGAAATCCATTTTTCATCTATGACATCTACTTATACTCCCGTGATTCCGAATCAAGAGATCCGTTAGACAACTCTTGAGAAATAAAATAGAAAACTAATATTACAATAATTAAATATTAAAAAAAATGAAAATATTAATAATAAGTAATAAAAACTGTGTTGTATAACTTCATTCAAAAAAAACTTTCTTTGAATCACTACAAAAATCACTACAATTTTCTATTTTGATAGTTTCTTTTAGTTTATTTATTTAGTATTTATTTATTTGTATATTTGTATCAAATTGTTAGCGTTTTTTAGATTTTAGAATGAAAAATGATCCTCTATTTTTCTTTCTAATACCCTTTACTTTTTACTTTCTATTTTCATTTTCAATTTTATTTTAATTTAACTTATTAATTAACTTATTAGATTTATTTAGTTGATTCATTCACATAATATCTCGAATAAGAAGAAAAAAAAAGTATCGCGCGATCAGATCACTCGAAAAAATCAAATTTTTTTTTTGTTTTTGTACAACTAGATTCTAAGACTAGTAATTTCTATTATCTTTTTCTTTTCTATATTTTAGATTTTTTCTTTCCATATAATAAAAAAACTTCTTTCTAGTTAAGTGTTAAGAAAGACCTTTTGGGTCTAATACACGAATGCGTGCATCACAAAGATTATTACAATTATTTTTTCGTTGTTCTCCTTCTTTCATCGAATATTCTTTACTACTGGTACTTGTTAATGGATGACTAACTAATTCCTTAAAATGAAAAATGAAAAAAGAGAATTCCAACAAAAAACTCTTCTTCTATAAACGCAAAAGTTTTAGATTTCACATCTAATTGAATTGTCGAAATATGATAATCTCCTTCATGAATTATTATTGAAACTCGTCGAATTCGCATTTTACTTAATAGTAAACAATTAGTACACAATTCTACAGAAACAAGAAAAGAAAAAAAAAGAAAGAGATTATCTAGGACTTCATTTCGATACTGATTGAAGTTGCGTTGCTGCGTCAGAAGAAGGACAGCTATACTGATTCGGTATACTTTAAAGAAACCCTTGGTACAATATTGACGATCTCACAAAGATGAAATTTCAGTGAAATTTCATTTACTGATCTCATCTTTTACAGAATCGATCCTTTTTGATTGTACAAGAATATGTGGAGCTCAGTATGTCTGGAAGCACAGGAGAACGTTCTTTTGCTGATATTATTACCAGTATTCGATATTGGATCATTCATAGCATTACTATACCTTCCCTATTCATTGCAGGTTGGTTATTCGTCAGCACGGGTTTAGCTTACGATGTATTTGGAAGCCCTCGTCCAAATGAATATTTTACAGAGAGCCGACAAGGAATTCCATTAATAACTGGCCGTTTTGATCCTTTGGAACAACTCGATGAATTTAGTAAATCCTTTTAGGAGGCCCAATGACCATAGATAGAACCTATCCAATTTTTACAGTACGATGGTTGGCTGTTCACGGACTAGCTGTGCCTACCGTTTCTTTTTTGGGGTCAATATCAGCAATGCAGTTCATCCAACGATAAATCTAATCCCAATTAATTATAGAACTATGACACAATCAAACCCGAACGAACAAAATGTTGAATTGAATCGTACCAGTCTCTACTGGGGGTTATTACTCATTTTTGTACTTGCTGTTTTATTTTCTAATTATTTCTTCAATTAATCAATTAATAGAAGAAAAGAAAATAGTAGAATAATAAATAAGAATAGGAATTCTCTTATCCCGTCGGAAGGATATCATCTCATAATTATCTATGACTGTTTATGTCTCTAGCATGACCACTTGATTAAATGTGGAGGGAAGTGGGATAAATGGCCGATACTACTGGAAGAATTCCTCTTTGGATAATAGGTACTGTAACTGGTATTCTTGTGATCGGTTTAATAGGCATTTTCTTTTATGGTTCATATTCCGGATT
This sequence comes from Reutealis trisperma, assembly GCA_947687605.1. Taxonomy (NCBI): domain Eukaryota; kingdom Viridiplantae; phylum Streptophyta; class Magnoliopsida; order Malpighiales; family Euphorbiaceae; genus Reutealis; species Reutealis trisperma. The sequence goes on from CANTUT010001596.1 coordinate 39,834, forward strand.
GGGTTCATCCCTGTAAGTAATGGAGTGAACTGGTTTGTAGACATGAAAGCGTAAGAACTCAACGGACCCACTCTTTTATCTGTCTGATTCTAGGGGGTCCCGTTGAGTTCTTAATAATCATAATACTTTATTCGTATAAGTGACAAAATAGATTACTCTTTTTTGATATTTCAAATATTTCAAAAAATTCTATTTTTCTATACTAATAGAACCTTGAGGAATGGGATCAAGAATCATTATTATTTTGACACAAGAAAGGGATGTGGAACATTCCTTTTCTTGTGTCGAAGACTAGGAAGACGAATAAAATAATACCTCCTAGAATCCTTTGTTCCCCTCATTTAGCCTTTTCCGCTTACTTATCTTATGCTTAGTATCTAGTCAAATTTGACTCTATTAGAATAGAAAAGCTATTGATCCACTCTATGGCAGTTAAATCTGACAATAGTAAGATAATCACACTGCTCCAATTTTATTTAGATTAAAAAAACGCAAAAGAAGGGATAAAGTCAAACAGTCTTCTTAACAATATACATATTATGACTAGAGATGCGGTACAAGTAATTCCCAAAATCTGATATAAAAAAAATATAAAAAAAGCAAAGAACAAAATTATTGTGAAAAGTTCTTTGCTTTTTAAGAACTCGATGTTGATAAATTTACAGATCTAGAAATTCATTTCGGACAATTGAACCTTCTCAAACTGTTTCTTTTTAAGAACCAAAAAGATTTGTGCCAAAATAACGGATGCCAAGAAGAACAAAAGGCCTTGGACACGTAATGGGTCTTGAAGTACTATTTCTGCATCCCCCTGACCAAATCCACCCACATTAGGATTACTCGTTAATGGTTGATCAAGTTTGATGGATTCGCCTTCTGAAACAAGAAGTTCTGGTCCTGGAGGTATAATATCAATCGCTTGACGTCCCTCTGACGCATCCGTTATGGTTATTTCGTACCCCCCCTTTTCTTTTCGTATGATTTTGCTTACTATACCTGCCGCTGTAGCATTATAAACCGTATTGTTACTCTTGCTCCCGTCGGGATAAATCTGACCCCTTCCTCTGTTTCCGCCTACATATATGGGATATTTTAAAAAGTGAATATCTTTCTTAGTGGCGGGATCCGGAGACAGAATAGGAAAGGGAATTTCACTATATTTCTGACCAGGAACAGGACCTATCACAAGAATATTTTTTTTAGTGGGGCGATAGCTCTGAAAAGACAGATTTCCTATCTTTTCTTTCATCTCTGGCGAAATACGATTGGGAGGGGCTAATTCAAATCCCTCAGGTAAAATAAGAACAGCCCCCACATTCAAAGCCCCCCTTTTACCATTAGCAAGGACTTGCTTCAGTTGCATATCATAAGGAATTCGAACAACTGCCTCAAATACAGTATCCGGAAGTACCGCTTGTGGAACCTCAATATCCACGGGTTTATTAGCTAAATGACAATTGGCACATACAATACGGCCAGTAGCTTCACGTGGATTTTCATATCCCTGCTGTGCAAAAATGGGATATGCATTTGAAATGGATGCCCAAGTTATTATATATATCATGAGCGATACGGAAATGGAACGAGTAATCTCTTCCTTTATCCAAGAGAAGGTCTTTCTAGTTTGCATGGTCCAATCATTGATCCTGAAAATTTCTACAATAAAATTAGGTAGGTCGCTAGTATAGTTCCCTATCCACGATACTGCTATTTACTGAAAAATTGTTACTAAAATATAAGCTATAGGAAGAAAATCCCTTGGATGTATCTAAATATAGAAGAAATATATATATAAATATAAAGTATATATATTATATAAAGTATATATATAAAGATATATATAATATATAAAGTAAGATTTTATATAAAGTAAGATTTGGAATGTTTTGCTTATGTACATAATAACAAACATTCTAATTGGATTCATGGATCATTTCATTTTTCAGTCATTCATTGAATGATAAATCACTACAAGTGACGGAGATACACGATTTAAATAACGGAAAATCCAATATTTAAAAATTGTATCGAGAATGACTGGAAAAGTGGAAACAAGACCAGATATAATTTGATCATTATGAGCAAATCCAAAATCTTTGTAGACAGAGCCGATCATGAGTTCCCAGCCGTGGGGTGAATGGAATCCTATACATAAATCGGTTAATAAAAGAATCGAAAAAGCTTTTATTGTGTCGCTTAAGTTATATAGGAATTCTTGAACCCAAGAATTAAGAATAATAAGTTCTTCATTACTTAGAATAGAATAACCACTTAGAATAACGAAACAGATTATATTTGTCGAGACGTGTAAAATTGTATGGATACGATCCTCGTTGTGCATCTTGATCAATTGGATCGTTTCTTTGTGGATTCCGACACGAAACCTTTGTAAATGTGTTTCCGGGTATTCCTTTATCATTTCGTCCAAGCGAACGAGTTCCTCTAATTCTATGAATTTTTCTAGAATACTTTTTTCTTGGATATCATTTAAAAAAGTTTCGGAGTTACTAATATTACACCAATTAATAACCCAAGATTCAGAACTTTTATTAAATAAAACAGAGATCCACCAGGGCAAAAAAACTATAGATGGAAGATATAGAAGGGGAATAAATGTTTTTTTTTTCCATTTTTTCATTTGTGAATTTTTAATGAACCCACTCCATTTATCGATTCTATATGATCTAATATTTCTATCAAGCATAAGTTCTATTACAAGGCTTCGAACCTATGAATCTATTCCCTGTTTTTTTTGTGAGTCAGTGGCTAGTCCTTGAATTTTGAAAGAATAAAAAAAAAAAATAGCCAACTTTTCCCATATTCCACAGGAATAATTGAGAAAGATTTCTGACTAAAATAATATTGTGGTATGATAATCAAAAATGAGTGGCAAAAGACAGAAAAGTTATCATTCTAAGTGGTCCAATCCCTTGTTTATTAAAGAGGACAAAAAAAAAGATAAAAAGAAATGTCGATTGACAAAATAAGGAGAGATAATTTACAAGATATGATCTATCCAGTATCAATTTCAAATATTGAAAAAAAAAAAGGAGAATTTCTTTATTTTATATTTTATACCGAAATGCTTTGTTTTGATCTATGAGAGGGTCTATTATTTAGATTTATTACTTGTTTTGTTACTGAATTTTGTGAATTTATGTACGCATAAAAAAATTTGCAGATAAAAAAGTTTCATTTTTCTAATTGTTTTGTTCCGTATATACGTATATAAAATATACCTCTTCTTTGGTTCATCAATATTGTGAAGAAATTTCAGTTAAGTTATGCTATAGAAAAAAAAAAGAAGACTCTTGGATTTTTTCGCTCCTGCTAAGAAAAAACGTTCATTCTTCAGTTCATTTCAAAATCAAAACACTTCAATTGGTACACGCAAAAAATAGGCCAATTCGGCTACTTTTTGCTCAATTTCTCGTGGAGTCAAATTCTCATCAGTACGAGTCAAAGGAATGGACCCACGGCCCCAGATTTCCATATAAAAGACACGCTGAGCGTAAATACTCTCTTTAACTTCTATTCTAATAGACTGAATATCTTTCATAAGGAATCGGAGTAAGATGCGACGATTTTTTCCAGGAAATCCCCAGCGAAAAATACACACTATTCCTTCTTTTCTATCGAATCGATCATAACCACTACCTACATTCCACAAAATTGTGCACCACAAATAAGAACTAATAAATAGACCGGCGATCCCATAGAAAGACATCACGATCCCTTGTGGAAAAAAAATTATTTGCTGAGACGGAAATAAAGATATCAAATTTCTGCCAAGATAACTGGAAATTCCAACCAATAAAAATCCCACTGAACCTAAAAAAAGTATAAAGGCCCAGCCGAAATTACTTGTTTTTCGAGACCCCGCTATACGTTCTATCCATATACGTTCTGATCGCCAACTCATACTAGATCCAGTTGCTTTTTTTTTTTGAAGTGGGAGACTCGCCCAAAAAAAAGAATTTGACTTTCTTTTTTTTTCGAAGTAACTTTCATCAACTCGCACTATTCTGATGTGAATCTTTAGGAGGAATTCCTTAGATTAAAAAAACAAAAGGAAGCCCCCTCCTATGATCCCCTATCTACACATATAAAAAAACATTGGCTTTGCATTTATTTCAGACATCCACTACAGTCTCGATTTATTTTCAAATAGTTCATTTACTCATATATAATATTTACGCCTGCATAAGAACCCTTTCATTTTCATTTATGTTTGAGGGAACGGCCTGCATATTCTATCATATTTCTACTAAAGAGATATCCATATTATGATCCAAATCTAACTAAGTCTTGAAAAATAAAAAAGAAATGAAATCTAGCCCCATCGGGCCTAATCAGATCTAAAAAATCTTGTTTTTTTGAACATGAAGAGATAAAGAAGCCATTGCAATTGCCGGAAATACTAAGCCCACTAAAGGCACAAAAATGGAGGGTAAATTGTTGAGAATTGTCATAGAATGGGCACCTCGATTTAATATTTGTACCTGTTTTTTATTATTATGTTAATTATTATATTTTATATATTTTATATTAATTATTATATTAATATTTTAATATTTTAATATTATTAGTATTAGAAAGATATTTTATAATCATTATAATTCGTATAGAATTCTACTAAGTAGATCTAAGTGAGTATATATAATAAAGTGCAAAGAGTGTAGAACTAACTAAATAACATAACTTATTTCTATTTTATTTCTACATGAAATATCTATGATAATCCACTTATTTTTTATTCTTATCTTTTTTTTTATTGTCTTATAACTTTAATTTTAGAATTTGACTTTAATAAAAATAAAGAGGTTTTCTGTTTATAAATTCCCGAAAAATTCGTATAATTTATAATCCGATCGGATTAGTAAAAAGGGGGATTCCCTGGAGATATATATATAAATATGCAAGACTCTCTATTTTCTATGCATAGGTAAGAAAAGAACATAAAATTCGTTTTATTTACCTTGCCAATTTTTTTTTTTCACGGAAAAAGAATTCACTCTTTTTTTCTTGTTGATGGAGGTTTCTTAATTAGTAATCAAGAATATCGGTAAAAAAAACTTATCTGCATGATTCTTTCTACAATTTGCTCTTATGTCACAAAAAAATCCATTCTTCGGATTTTTCCCATATCTGCTCGCCAGAAAAAAAA
>CANTUT010001596.1:50000-62564 GCA_947687605.1 Reutealis trisperma
GAAAAATCGGACTATTCGGGGGAGCTGGAGTGGGTAAAACAGTACTTATTATGGAATTAATCAACAACATTGCGAAAGCGCATGGGGGTGTATCCGTATTTGGCGGAGTAGGCGAACGTACTCGTGAAGGAAATGATCTTTACATGGAAATGAAAGAATCTGGAGTAATTAATGAAGAAAATATTGCAGAATCAAAAGTGGCTCTAGTCTATGGTCAGATGAACGAACCACCGGGAGCTATGAGAGAGTTGGTTTAACCGCCCTAACTATGGCAGAGTATTTCCGAGATGTTAATGAACAAGACGTACTTCTATTTATCGACAATATCTTCCGTTTCGTCCAAGCAGGATCCGAAGTATCCGCCTTATTGGGTAGAATGCCTTCCGCTGTGGGTTATCAACCTACCCTTAGTACCGAAATGGGTTCTTTACAAGAAAGAATTACTTCTACCAAAGAGGGGTCCATAACTTCTATTCAAGCAGTTTATGTACCTGCGGACGATTTGACTGACCCTGCGCCTGCCACGACATTTGCACATTTAGATGCGACTACTGTACTATCAAGAGGATTAGCTGCTAAAGGTATCTATCCAGCAGTAGATCCTTTAGATTCAACGTCAACTATGCTCCAACCTCAGATCGTTGGTGAGGAACATTATGAAACTGCGCAAAGAGTTAAGCAAACTTTACAACGTTACAAAGAACTTCAGGACATTATAGCTATCCTTGGGTTGGACGAATTATCCGAAGAGGATCGCTTAACTGTAGCAAGAGCACGAAAAATTGAGCGTTTCTTATCCCAACCCTTTTTCGTAGCAGAAGTATTTACCGGTTCTCCGGGGAAATATGTCGGTCTAGCAGAAACAATTAGAGGGTTTAAATTGATCCTTTCCGGAGAATTAGATAGTCTCCCTGAACAGGCCTTTTATTTGGTAGGTAATATTGATGAAGCTACTGCGAAGGCTACGAACTTAGAAACGGAGAACAACTTGAAGAAATGACCTTAAATCTTTGTGTACTGACCCCGAATCGAATTGTTTGGGATTCGGAAGTGAAAGAAATCATTTTATCTACTAATAGTGGACAAATTGGCGTATTACCAAATCATGCGCCTATTGCCACAGCCGTCGATATCGGTATTTTGAGAATACGCCTTACTGACCAATGGTTAACGATGGCTCTGATGGGTGGTTTTGCTAGAATAGGCAATAATGAGATTACTGTTTTAGTAAATGATGCAGAAAAGGGTAGTGACATTGATCCACAAGAAGCTCAGCAAACTCTTGAAATAGCAGAAGCTAACTTGAGAAAAGCAGAAGGCAGGAGACAAATAATTGAGGCAAATCTAGCTCTCAGACGAGCTAGGGCACGCGTAGAGGCTATCAATGAAATTTCGTAACTAGTTGGTGCGTCCGAATAATCAAAAGAACTTCTGTATAAACAGAAGTTCTGTTTATACACCCTATTTTTTTTTTTATTCGGCCAATTGAATAGAATCATAAGTAGAATGAGTAGAATCATAAGTAGAATCAGATTCTAATACAACGAAAATTTTTTTTTTTCAATTCAAAAATGAAATAGAATGGAACGAAAAAGAGAAAAAAAATCAATAAAGTAAATAAGGTGAGTAAAAAAACTTATTAGATAGCATTGGTTCTGATATCTAATAAGTTCTACCTACTATTGGATTTGAACCAATGACTCCCGCCGTATGAAAGCAATACTCTAACCACTGAGTTAAGTAGGTCATTTATCATTACAAAGAGAAAGAAATGGAATCCGTCCCATCGATGGGTTATAAATGTAATATTAATTATAAATGGAATATTATTTATAAGCAATACGGATCAAAGAGATCAAAGAAATAGGATGTTGGATCAGATAATATTTATCTTGACAAGAAATTATCGACATGATAAAATATGTATCATAAGCACAAGGGCTATAGCTCAGTTAGGTAGAGCACCTCGTTTACACGCGCGCCAATGTTTTTTTTTTCAAAGGAGTCCATCATGTAATCAAAAGACTTATTGAGAAATCGATGTCTTACTCCATGACTTTTAGGGAACAAAAGAACAATAGCCTGACATAAAAGGTTCGGTCCAATTTAGGTGCCTTTTTAGACGCCCAATAGAACCCATCATTGATTTAAGACCTTGATAAGGGGAATACCCAGTCTATTCAATGCTAGGCATAATGAGTATAAGGACCTCAAAAAATTCTCTTTTCGTCCTATCCTATGAACTTTAAGGTGTATGAAGTTTCATATTTAATTCTTTAATCAGAAGTGGGGCGATGGAAATTCCATTTAACTTAGGTTGATCTAAGCCAAAAAAAAGCAGACCTACGTCAGGATAAATCCTTCTTTGAAACACTTTGGTAGTGCTCTCCGATCGGAATCCATAAATCAGAGCACATGGAGCCATCTTCTTATCTTTCTGCCAAGAGAATTATGGTAGACTAACTGATTATTTATATCAGTTAATGAACGAGCCCAATGCAAAAAAATGCATGTTGGGTCTTTGAAAAAGTTCGAATCATTTTGCTAATAATAAGTTTGATCTGTTTTACCGAGAAAGTCTACGGTTCGAGTCCGTATAGCCCTAAAAAAAAATAAATAAAATAGAAAATATTTAAATATATATATTTAAAAAATGGATATATATAATAAAATATATAGTTATATTTAATTAAATAAATAATATTAATAATTAAATAAATAATATTAAATATATAATTAAAATATATAAAATAGAAATATATATAATATAAAAATAGAATATAAAATAAAAATATAAAATAAAAAAATAATAAATAAAATAAAAAAATAATAATAATGAATATTAAATAAAAAAAAAAAATACTTATAAATTAAATAGAATATTCTAGAATATTCATTCTAGAATATTAAATATATTAAATATAGAATAATAAATATATAACTAAATATATAATAAATATATAAATAGAATAGAAATAGAATAAAAAATTTTTCAATTTCTTTCAATTTAGAATATTCCATTTTTTAATTTCTCAATTTTTAATTTCTACTTTTTTAATTTCTACTAAAATAACAATTTCTAATAGAATTTAAAAGTTCTAAACAACTAAACAAAAAAATGAAAATTTGATTTTGAATTCCCCATTTTTTAGGGAGAATCCGAAGTGAAGTGAAAAAGCGAGGGGAGATTTATATAAGAGCAATATATATTTATACTATATCAATAGACTATATCAATATTATATCAATATCGAAAAAATCGAAGTAAACATAATGGAAAAATTATAGTCGATGAATCTTGAAAGGAGACATGTACCAAAGCAAACAAAGAAAACTAGGTGGTTGAATCAAAATAAATTGTTGTTTTGACTAACCGGTTATGGATGAGTTAGGAATTAATTCCAATTCGACTCGACTAATCTAGTATATTTTCCACATTCATAGGAGTGCGCCTATGTTTCTGATTTACGAATATGATATATTCTGGGCATTTCTAATAATATCAAGTGTTATTCCTATTTTAGCATTTCTAATTTCCGGGGGTTTATCCCCGATTAGAAAAGGGCCGGAGAAACTTTCTAGTTATGAATCGGGTATAGAACCAATGGGCGATGCTTGGTTACAATTTCGAATCCGTTATTATATGTTTGCTCTAGTTTTTGTTGTTTTTGATGTTGAAACTGTTTTTCTTTATCCATGGGCAATGAGTTTTGATGTATTGGGGTTATCCGTATTTATAGAAGCTTTAATTTTCGTGCTTATCCTAATTGTTGGTTTAGTTTATGCATGGAGAAAAGGAGCATTAGAATGGTCTTAGTTCGTGAATATTCCGCAAAAAACAATGAAAAAAAATAACATTGAGACAATTATGAATTCTATTGAGTTTCCCTTACTTGATCAAACAACTCAAATTTCAGTTATTTCAACTACATCAAATGATCTTTCAAATTGGTCAAGACTCTCCAGTTTATGGCCACTTCTCTATGGTACCAGTTGTTGCTTCATCGAATTTGCTTCATTAATAGGCTCACGATTCGACTTTGATCGTTATGGACTAGTACCAAGATCTAGTCCTAGACAAGCGGACCTGATTTTAACAGCCGGCACAGTAACCATGAAAATGGCTCCTTCTTTAGTGAGACTATATGAACAAATGCCAGAACCAAAATATGTTATTGCCATGGGGGCATGTACAATTACAGGGGGGATGTTTAGTACCGATTCTTATAGTACTGTTCGGGGAGTCGATAAACTAATTCCTGTAGATGTCTATTTGCCAGGCTGTCCGCCTAAACCGGAGGCGGTTATAGATGCTATAACAAAACTTCGTAAAAAAATATCTCGAGAAATTTATGAAGATCGAATTAGGTCTCAACCGGGGAATCGGTGTTTTACTACCAATCACAAGTTTAATATTGAACGCACTACTCATACTGGAAATTATAATCGAGGATTACTCTATCAACCGCCGTCTACTTCAAAGATCCCTCCTGAAACATTTTTCAAATATAAAAAGTCAGTATCGTCCCACGAATTAGTAAATTAGAGGAAGGATTCGTTTGTACAGAATAACAAAAGGCAAGTCAATCTTCATAAATTTCATCGTAAATGTGAAATACTTAATATTATACAAATATAAATGCGGGAGAGAGAAAAAAGATGCAGGGTCATTTGTCTGCTTGGCTAGTCAAACATGGACTAGTTCATAGATCTTTGGGTTTTGATTACCAAGGAATAGAGACTTTACAAATAAAGCCCGAAGATTGGCATTCCATTGCTGTCATTATATATATATATGGTTACAATTATCTGCGTTCGCAATGTGCCTATGATGTAGCACCGGGCGGGCTGTTAGCTAGTGTATATCATCTTACGAGAATAGAGTATGGTATAGATCAACCAGAAGAAGTATGTATAAAAGTATTTTCCCCGAGGAAGAATCCTAGAATTCCGTCTGTTTTCTGGGTTTGGAAAAGTGCGGATTTTCCAGAAAGGGAATCATATGATATGCTGGGAATCTTTTATGATAATCATCCGCGTCTGAAACGTATCTTAATGTCGGAAAGTTGGGTAGGGTGGCCCTTACGTAAGGATTATATTGCTCCCAATTTTTATGAAATACAAGATGCTCATTGAATAATAAGAAACTAATCTTCAGTGTTACAACTTCAGATATTCAAGGAATATTTGTACGCTCTCTTATAGATTAACAGATTCATTAAAGTCTCATCCATATTATTATGGATAGACTAAATAAATAAAAAAAAAAATAATACAATTAGGGATTCATTGAATTCTCAAATTTGGAAGGTATTTATTTTTTTGGACGAGTCGCGCTAATAGGATGAACTAAATGAATTCTGCATTATGAACTTTGTACCGCGCACATCCCTTAGATGAGCTATATAAAGTCACATAACATAGGAGGGAATGAAAAAATAGAATATGAAAGAAAATAAATACAAAGAAATGAAAGAGGATCGGATTCTATTTATACTGTATCTGAGATGAAACTTGGGTATTTCCACCCTTCAACTCCTATAGATATTATAGATATAGACTAGATTTTAACTAACTAATTTAACTATAACCTTTTGAATCTATATGAAGAAGAAACATTCTTTTTGAACGAGAGGAGACACATTACATTATAAAATAAACAAATTAAAGAAAAAAGAAGAGGAAACCTAATCTAATTTTTTTTTTATTTTTTTTTTATATACTTTTTTTATAACATAAACATCTAAAAAGGCTATATCTCCAGACATTTAGATGGATAAGTTAAGCATATATCATGATCTATACTCTTAATGAATATGTATTAATGAATATGTATGCCGATCTATATCCGATCTATATCAATTAATTTAATTAAGTTGTAGAATAGACACTCATACATAAATGTATCATGCGTCAGGAACCAGATTTGAACTGGTGACACGAGGATTTTCAGTCCTCTGCTCTACCTGCTGAGCTATCCCGACCATTTTCGACGCGTCGTCTTCCTCATTTTACTAAACGACTTGGGTCTATGTCAATTAAAAAAAAGAGGAAAAAGTATTCTAAAGTCTTACCAGACCTGGAATGTTTTTGTATCTTTAAAATAAAAAGAAAGAATAAAAAGACGACTTCATAAATTTCAGTTCGAATAATGATTTCGATTGTTAATCATTCCAATTTCCCACGGGGATTCCTTGTTTTGCTCAAAGATGTTCATTTAACGAACAGAGAGAATAGGATAAAAATAATTAAATTAAGGAGTCGAGCGGGCTTTTTTTGGGGATAGAGGGACTTGAACCCTCACGATTTCTAAAGTCGACGGATTTTCCTCTTACTATAAATTTCCTTGTTGTCGATATTGACATGTAGAATGGGACTCTATCTTTATTCTCGTCCGATTAATCAATTATCTATCAGACTATGGAGTGAATGATTTGATCAATTAAAATTCAATCGTTTCTTCAACTTGGAATCAATTCAAAACAATTTTTTTTTATTTCATTTTTCATATAAAGATAAAAAAATATGGATTCGGCCCTTATTAATCATTTGATTAATCATTTGCGATAGTATTTCAATACGTATACGTATGTATATAGGGTTATCCTTTACTTTATCCTTTCTGGAGTTTTGACGGAAGGATTTCTTTACTTTACTAATGCAACGCAGTCAACTCCATTTGTTAGAACGGCTTCCATTGAGTCTCTGCACCTATCCTTTTTTTATTCTGTCTTTTTGAACCTTTGTTTGTTTTCGGAAAACAGGATTTGGCTCAGGATTGCCCATTTTTAATTCCAGGGTTTCTCTGAATTTGAAAGTTATCACTTAGTAAGTTTCCATACCAAGGCTCAATCCAATTAAGTCCGTAGCGTCTACCAATTTCGCCATATCCCCTTTTTTGTTTTGAGATTAAGATCTTATTATTATCCCATTCCCCCTTTTTCATTTATATTCTACTGGAACTGTTGAAGTCATTAGATACCAATTCTTCTAAAAAGTGTTTCTTCTTTTTTTTTCGTATCTATCTTCTTTCATCTCTATCAGAGACCCTTATTTAGTCTAATTAGTCTAATCAGAAAGGATTCTATCATTTCTCTACCCGCAAATTCAATATAGATGTATATATACCACATTTTTTATATATACTTCTCTTACTCTCATTTTTTCTCGTGCAATTTTGACTACTCGAACGATCGATTCTTTTTCTTTTTTCCATATTCATATTAATTATGAATAACTAAGACTGAAAATAACTAACAATGAAAAGAATAAAAAGTTAATAGCCAAGATTCCATTAGTTTACTAAATTCCTATGCATGTACAATTTCTGTTATGTGAGCCCGCTTAGCTCAGAGGTTAGAGCATCGCATTTGTAATGCGATGGTCATCGGTTCGACTCCGATAGCTGGCTTTTCTCTATTTGTTTTTACATGATTGATAATGTTTTTTTGAAATCAAAGAATATTAATATTGAAAAGGCTTCTCTAAAAGGCCTCTTTCCCTTTTTTCCAAGGGTGCCCGGTTATTATGTAGTGGAAACTTCCAACTATGAATAAAAGTTAGAGTAGTTAAATCTCTGTAGAACAAATCAAGAGCACGAAAAGGGCCTTTTTTTATATATACATTATTGGTATATATACCATAAGGTCTGGATATTGATACAATCCATCTCATTATTTTTTGTAGTCTACTACTTCAGTAGATTTTGCTTCATTTATCATATTTATCCTTTAGTTCAGTTTTAATTTAGGTTTCTGAAAATTCAATAAAATAAGGAAAACAAGGAGTTTTTATGTCACGTTACCGAGGGCCTCGTTTCAAAAAAATACGCCGTCTGGGGGCTTTACCGGGACTAACTAGTAAAAGGCCTAGAGCCGGGAGCGATCTTAGAAATCAATCACGCTCCGGTAAAAAATCTCAATATCGTATTCGTTTAGAAGAAAAACAAAAATTACGTTTTCATTATGGTCTTACAGAACGACAATTACTTAAATACGTTCGTATCGCCGCAAAAGCCAAAGGGTCAACAGGTCATGTTTTACTACAATTACTTGAAATGCGTTTGGATAACATCCTTTTTCGATTGGGGATGGCGTCAACTATTCCTCGAGCCCGCCAATTAGTTAATCATAGACATATTTTAGTTAATGGTCGTATAGTAGATATACCAAGTTATCGCTGCAACCCCCGAGATATTATTACAGCGAAGGATGAACAAAAATCTAGAACTATGATTCAAAATTATCTTGATTCATCCCCCCAGGAGGAATTGCCAAAACATTTGACTCTTCACCCATTCCAATATAAAGGATTGGTCAATCAAATAATAGATAGTAAATGGGTTGGCTTGAAAATAAATGAATTGCTAGTGGTAGAATATTATTCTCGTCAGACTTAAGCCTAACTAAAATAACAAGGGTTCGGGTAATTTTGCCCCCTGTCGCCTAAGTAAAGAAACCAAAAGCAAGGGTTTGATCGGGGGATTTTTCTCCCATTCATATATCATAGAACGATAGGGATATTTTCATTCCTTTCCATTTTTTCCAGTATTTTCTGTACCGCAGAAATTAGGAATAGAAAAGCTATAGCAAGGAAAGGTTTAACTGTTAGAATAAAGATATCCATTGTTATGTGGTTTGATACATTGCGATCAGTAACATTGAAAAATTAGATGAAGGTACGGAAAGAGAGGGATTCGAACCCTCGGTAAACAAAAGCCTACATAGCAGTTCCAATGCTACGCCTTGAACCACTCGGCCATCTCTCCTATATAATGATTATGTCCCAGAAACCGAGTGAATCGCGAGTCATTCATATTAGATTGTTGGACAGGTATGGTACGTACAATCAATTCGAACTATAAAAAAAAATAGAAAATTTTTAATCAAATAAAGAACTTTCCTTCGAAATTGGAGGATAAAGATAATTTTTTTTTGTTTTTTTTTTAATTTTATAAATTGAGTCTGTTTTTATGTTATTTTGTACTGTACAATTACTTTTTTGTGGGATCATTTTCTCATAAGAGGTAATTAAAAGAAATTAGAAAATGGATTGCTACCTATGCCTAGATCCCGGATAACTGGAAATTTTATTGATAAGACCTTTTCAATTGTAGCCAATATCTTATTACGAATAATTCCGACAACTTCGGGAGAAAAAGAGGCATTTACTTATTACAGAGATGGTGTGATTTGATTTTTTTTATTTACCGCTTCCAGTCTTAAGAGAAAGACACATTAATCGGAATAGAAAGATTTGAAATAACTCTACGCTTGTTGAAGGTGAAGTTTCTAAGTTTCTAAATAAAACAATTCCTTCTGTCGGGTATCCTCGATTAATGCAGCCTCAGATGCTTCAATTGTCAATTCTAGCATTGAACGAAAGGTTACACCTATGGGTTCTGTATTGTAGGTTAACCCTACCCCACTAGTACCAATAGGCGGCATAGAGGAAGAAGCACTACGCCTAGGAATCAACAACACGAAAACTTTGTTATAAATTATCCCTTTTCTTTATTTGGATCGGGACTAATAAGAATGGTTGGGAAAACAAATATCCATCTCGTTCGTACCTTGGATACCCATATAACCATCGAAGACTGTTGAAGTGACTAATTCCTAGAAATTAAGAAAGATTGAGAACAAAGAAATTGTTAGAGTTAACTTAATATTTTTATCTAGTATCAACATGCTTGATGTTAAGAAAAGATCTTTTGCAGGAAGGTTGGCTAGAGATTTCTTGTAAAAACACTAGCCCCGCTCAGTTCATAATGAGAATATCTCACTCCCTTTTTTATTCTATGTATTATTCTCATTATGCACAAAAGGGAGGAGCCGTATGAGATGAAAATCTCACGTACGGTTCTGGAACGGAGATTCTTTGAATCGAATGACGACCGTAACGAATGTCTGCTCAATCCGAAGGAAATTATGCAGAAGCTTTACAGAATTATTATGAAGCTTTGCGGCTAGAAATTGATCCCTATGATCGAAGTTATATACTCTATAATATAGGCCTTATTCACACAAGTAATGGAGAACACACAAAAGCTTTGGAATATTATTTTCGGGCACTAGAACGAAACCCCTTCTTACCACAAGCTTTAAATAATATGGCCGTGATCTGTCATTACGTGCGACTATCTCCACTATAGAAAAAAAAAGAAAAAATTTTACTAGAAATGGGCTTTCTACATATGCATCGTCCAAAACAACGATTTTTATCAGCTGTAGCAAAGAAAGCAACTTCATAGAAGTCAAAATATGAAGAAAAAAATATGCCTAGATACTTTATTCTATGGATAAAGGATCTAATTGATAGAGGAAGCATCGTAAAGATCAATTAGCGAGATTTTTGGCCGATACAATAAGAACTGCTTACTTATGTCATAATATGAGACAAAAGTTAGGAATCAACTTATGTAACAGAGTCGATCCCCTAAAGTATTGAGCAGCGGTGTAGCATCAGATCCCAAAGATCGTAAGTCTTTCTTATGAGGGAAGGTCTTTTTCAAAGATTCTATATATATATTTAGATATAAAATATATAAAACCGAGATAGTTACCTTTCGGAAAATTCTAACGATAGTAGAACGCCTGCGCTTTATTCTTCTGAAGGTGGGAGAAAAGAGAAAACTGATTATTAATCAAAATTTAAGTTTGAAACTCATGTAATTAACCTTTTTTGGATAACTCGAGAAAAAATGGGACACCCCAAAAAATGGATTGCTGAGCCGTATGAGGTAGGAAACTCTCAAGTACGGTTCTAATGGAAGGAATTTGCTCGCCTATTCTGACCGAGGAGAACAGGCCATTCGGCAGGGAGATTCTGAAATTGCGGAGGCTTGGTTCGATCAAGCCGCAGAGTATTGGAAACAAGCTATAGCACTTACTCCCGGAAATTATATTGAAGCGCAGAATTGGTTGAAGATCACAAGGCGTTTCGAATAAGAAAAGAGCATTCTCTTTGTTTTGTATTTCTTATTTAGTTTTTTTTTAGTTTTTTTTTTAATATTTTATTGGTTATATTTTTATATTTCTTTCTTATAACAAATTTGTTCTAATTAATTGTTTGTTATCCCTATCAGTCAAATAAAAACAGATTCTTTCTCTGGGAAGGACCAATTAAAGAATTTCATGAATTTCATTATACCCCTTCTAAAATCATCCCTTTTCGTCTGGTATTTCATAGGAATAAACGATACACAGATATAAATAGAATAGATCCTGGAATGCCTCGTAGTAATGACTAATGACCTCTCGCCTGATTTGGAATAGAGTAATACTAATGTAAAGTAAAACATAAGTAAAACATAAAGTAGTCTCCGCTAGAAACCTTTCATTTTAATTAAGATAGGAATACACTAGATTGCACAAAAAATTGTTTTTGCATTAATTCAAAATACAGAAAGGTCCGTTGAGCGCCTCATGGCTATGTCATAATAGATCCGAACACTTGCCCTGGATCGACTTCCAGATCATAATTGCTCTAGTGAATAACTAAAGAAACTAGATAAATGGGAGATAGAAGAAAACGAAACTAATTATAAGCATCTCTCATAAGTTCACTAATTACTTGACTTGACTATTGGCGGGTCTCTTTATATGTGTTGTCCGGAAAGAGGAGGACTCAATGATTATTCGTTCGCCGGAACCAGAAGTAAAAATTTTGGTAGATAGGGATCCCATCAAAACTTCTTTCGAGGAATGGGCCAGACCCGGTCATTTCTCAAGAACAATAGCTAAAGGACCTGATACTACCACTTGGATCTGGAACCTACATGCCGATGCTCATGATTTCGATAGCCATACCAGTGATTTGGAGGAGATTTCTCGAAAAGTATTTAGTGCTCATTTCGGCCAACTCTCCATCATCTTTCTTTGGCTGAGCGGCATGTATTTCCACGGTGCTCGTTTTTCCAATTATGAAGCATGGCTAAGTGATCCTACTCACATTGGACCTAGCGCCCAAGTGGTTTGGCCAATAGTGGGCCAAGAAATATTGAATGGTGATGTGGGCGGGGGTTTCCGAGGAATACAAATAACCTCCGGGTTTTTTCAGATTTGGAGAGCAGCTGGAATAACTAGTGAATTACAACTGTATTGTACCGCAATTGGTGCATTGGTCTTTGCAGCCTTAATGCTTTTTGCTGGTTGGTTCCATTATCACAAAGCTGCTCCAAAATTGGCTTGGTTCCAAGATGTAGAATCTATGTTGAATCACCATTTAGCGGGGCTACTAGGACTTGGGTCTCTTTCTTGGGCGGGACATCAAGTACATGTATCTTTACCAATTAACCAATTTCTAAACGCTGGAGTGGATCCTAAAGAAATCCCACTTCCTCATGAATTTATCTTGAATCGGGATCTTTTGGCTCAACTTTATCCCAGTTTTGCTGAGGGAGCAACCCCATTTTTCACCTTGAATTGGTCAAAATATTCGGAATTTCTTACTTTTCGTGGAGGATTAGATCCAGTAACTGGGGGTCTATGGCTGACCGATATTGCACACCATCATTTAGCTATTGCAATTCTTTTCCTGATAGCGGGTCACATGTATAGGACT